>OVBE01017588.1:0-10374 GCA_900406425.1 Iberis pinnata | reverse complement strand
TAAAGAAAAATCTTCATAAAATCAATTAAGTTAACTTTATTAAAAGTTTCTAAGTTAAATAAAATATAATTTAAGAAATTACATATATTACTTATTACAAATTAGTTTTTAAGACTTTATTTTAGAGTAAAATCTCTTCCAATCGAACTCTATTTTTCACTCTAAAATTGAATTTTACCTTTTCATTTCATTTATAGAGTAACTCTAATTTCCACACTGTTTTAAAGTTGTACGATTTTATTTGCAAAGTGATCATTTAATTGTTATATCATTTTATACCTTTACTAATTAAATTGATAAATATATTAATTTAAACTTAAAAATACACAATAAGAAACAAAAATATTTAACCAAACTAATACTAGTCACTCAATTTAAAAATAAAAAATAAAAAACACAATAATTTAACCATATCAATACTAGTTAATTAAAAATGAAGTATTATATGATATATTGATCAGATGCATGATTCTACTAATATGATAACCGATGATGAATGTGATTTCAATGTCCTAATTGAAATTGGAAGAGAAGTTTCACCCATAAAAATTGAGACAACATATAATGAAATTATCAGTTTTCAAGAGTTATTAATCAGTTTAGAAAAATCAAAGAAAAAGAAGCTCATATATTACTTCAAAATACTTTAATTGATCATTTTTATGAGAAATTCACTAAAGATAATAACTAACCAAAATTATGTTATGTATTATTATTTTGTATTGTAAATGTTAATTATGTAATAAATTTTTTATTTAAATAATATAATGAAATCTTATTACTTTTATAAAAGTAAACTAATTAGTATCATTTTGTAAATCTTACAAATATAAGATACAGCTGGTAATTATTTTAATATGAGAACGAATATATTTAAAATATTTTTTATTGAGTAAAAAATTGAGTTATAAGTTGGAGAAAACCCAACTCTATTTTAGAATTATTTTACGATAAAATATAAATAGAATAATGGGTTAGAGATGTCCTCAAACTTTCAGCTTACCTATTAGATTAGCACCGAATACTGCTTGTACTAGAGGCATAGTTGATCCCTACCTCCTTAAATTTGTTATGTTCTTTGTGCTGAGCCAACAAAACGAGGGACCACATTTTCTTTGCATGCCCTTACGCTTTCACATTATGATCAGAGCTCTTCCGCCCGCTCCTCCATAACCGTCTTTCACTTGATTGGCACACCATGCTCACCTCGCTTCGTCTCCGAACTATCTCACGCGTCGACTTTATCTACCTCACACATCTATTCTGTCATTCTTAACCTTTCTTTTCAAGCAACAATCTACCATAATTGACGGGAACACAATGTTCGCTGCCACGTTGTTTTCCCCACAATCATTCACTCACATTCGCGCTCTCATCACTTGCACCATCATCAACTACATCACAAGCCTCCACTATGTGCCTGGAACTCGCATGCATCACCTCGGCCTTTGATGGTAGTAACTCTACCCCTGTTAATCTTTCGCACCTACTTCTTCCTCTACAATCTCTCCAAGTTCCGCCTGGTTCCAGTGATTCAAGGTCTATACTCTTTTTGTGTTCTATTTTTATTCTACTGGATTTTCTAGTTCTAGGTTTTTACGAGGCAGCCTTGATCACATCTCCACTTTGATCTTTGTGCAGCTCTCCCCTCTATTTCTCAACGCACTCATTTAAGATTTTTTTACACTCTTATTTGTATACAAACATCTCTTTTTCATTAATAAATTTAACATTTAATACAAAAAATATTAAATAAAAATGATACTTACAATAAAAGTTCATAAATAAAAGTACAAGTGAGAAAATTTCTTTAGCGTGGGACTGTAAAATGTAAATGCTGTGGCCTAACATTTGGTCATGTAACATTACTGTAAGAAAATTGATAAATGAAAATGAAAGAAAGATGCTCCTTTATTTTCTTTTTCTTTTTAGCTTTTTTCATATATTTTGTAAGAGAGACAAAAGATAATAAGTTGTTGTCACGGAGATTTGCTAATAATATTAGGTTGTATCACCTGCCGTTGGATAAGCGTTCCGAAAGGAGCTTGTACATTACGAGGGATAATCAAACAGTCTCTCATCGTTTTATCTTCTGTCCAAACAGATTCGTAATGTTTACATAGATGATGCAAATTTAATCACCTTCTAAAGAGTCTCGATTTAGTATATATATATAGACGACAAATAAGTAAAAATATGTATAATATATATACATGTCGACTCTGAAGCGTTGGGATACTTTCTAACCATAGTTTGATTATATCATAGTTTATTTTATTGTTGTTCGACAAAATTCGACATATAATTAACTGAAGTCAAATTTTGTTAGAAAATACTGTATAAATACATACAAAAATTTGACCAAAATAAATTTTAAAATTATATCATAGTTCAATTATATACAATATTTAAATATTTGATATCTTATGTTGCGTTTGTTAGAGGTGTATTTACATCAATGTAAAATATGAACAATGCATTTAATAAGTAAATCTGTAGTTTAAATTATACTTGATGTGCACAATTTTTGTTTTCAAAAGTTGATTTGATGAAACTTTTATTCTGTTCTCACTAAAATAAATATTTTAGATTATATCACTCGGCAAAAACTAGTCTTAGACTAAAACAGGAGATTGAGTTTTTTTTGTAAAATTTTTCCTAGCTAAAAGAAATATAATTTTTGGTTAAAACGCTTTTAAAATAATAACTCTCCTTTAAAATGTTATAATAATAACTTATCTCTATAATCCATAGAAAGTAAAGTAAAAAAAAAAAAAAGAGATCTAATATATTCGAAATAACCAACAGTGTATCATTCTAAAGACTAGTTACAATAAAGTTGTTAAATAAAACTTTCAAATGTTGAATCACTCCAATAATTGTGTTAAAAAAAATTGGATATGTAGATTAAACATGGCTGAATTTATTCAACATATTGAAAGAAAAATTTTGGATCCCACCAACACTCTTTCAATAACTTTTTTTTTTTTTTTGTTGATTGATAAAAATAAGATATGAATACTACACATGTTGGTATTTGACTGGTGGATGAAATTTTATAGATTTTTTTTTTATCTATTAAAACTCAATTATTATGTAATAAAATATTTTTTATATTTACAAATTTTATATCAAAATTCATTAAAAAAATTTACTCTATAAATAAAGACCTGTTTCATTTTAGTTAGACACATAAAAAATCATCAATAGATCTACGACTGTCAAAATGGGTAAATGTTTTTGGGTCAACCCAACTCAAACCAACTCATATATCCAAATGAGTTTAAGTTTTGGGTTCAAATGGTTTTATGGGTCTAATGGGTTAATGAATTTATTGGGTTGGGTTAAAATAGATTGGGTAAAATGGATTAATGAGTTATCCATAACCAAACTAACATTATTTATTTATTTTTTTAAAATTCAGTTTATTAAAAAAATAAAATAAATTAATAAAGTTTTTTTGCCAAAAAAACATTTTGCGAAAAAATTTATGCAAAAATTTTTCCCATCAAAACTTTCAGTCACAAGTTTTCTCGTCAAAAGTATTTCCGCCAAAAACTTTCCTGTCAAACTTTTACCGCCAAAATTTTCTCGTGAAAATTTTTGTGTCAAAATTTTTCCATCAAAGTTTTCCCGTCAAAAATTTCCCGCCAAAAGTATTCCTATCAAAATTTTTCGTCAAAAAATTTCCCAGCAAAATTTTCCCGCCAAAAGTATTCCTGTCAAAGTTTTCCGCCAAAATTTTCTCTTCAAAATTTTTCTGCAAAATTTTCCCGCCAAAATTTTTCCATCAGACTTTTCCTGTGAAAGATATCCTGTCAAAACATTTTCAATGAAAATTTATCTCAAAAAATTTTCATGTGATGATTTAAATTAAAATTGGTGATGTAGTGTTGATGATGTAATTATGATGTCATAATTGTTAATTATAATAATTATTTAAATAATTATTAAATTATAATGGGTAACCCATTAAGACTCATTAACCCACTAATTTAAATGGGTAATGGGTTGATCCAACCCATTTGATTAATGGATTGAGTTGATTTATAACCCATTTAACCAATGGTGTAATTGGATTTCAGTTGATTTGGGTTGGTTTACCCATTTTGACACCTCTAAATAGATCCCAACAATAACATTTTAAACATCCAAAATTTTAGTAATTATCCTTATAACTACCCAAATCCAAATATTTATCAACCTCAAAATCAATTTTCTAATCAACCTCAAAACATACCAAATTTTGGTTTTTAAATGTAATTTGAGAAGTTTTTATTTGTATGTTCACTTATTTATGTCAGTTAAAATTAATGAAGATAAATCTGCAATATAAGAAATAAATCTGCAACACAAAAATAAATATGCAATACAAAATAAATGTGCAAAACAAAATTAAATGTCCAATGTAAATGAAAATAAATCTGCAATACAAAAAATAAATCTGCAATACAAGAAATATTTCTGCAATACAAAAATAAATCTTCAATGTATATGAAATAAAAAGTGGTGGGGTAAGGTGTTGAATTTTATTAAACAAAACTATTGTAGAGTATAAAAGTTGAATATATGTTAATATGTGGAGGAGAGAAGTGATGATGTGGATGGTTAAAAATAAAAAGAGTGTGTTGAATTGTTTCAACCATTGTAGATAATCTAACATATTTGGTGGAAAAATGTTTTACAATAATATATTATTGGGCGTTAACATAAACCAACCGAAATCCATAAATAAATAGACATAAGGCCAAACTCTATTTATTTTATTTTTTCATCTTTAACATTAATAATAACCGAAAATTTTATAAAAACAAAAGATAAACTAAAGTTCGCAAATTGTTAAAACTCAAAATTTCAGAAAACGCAATATCTTTCTATTAACAAAACAACAAAAATACTCAACCCCAAATTTATCAAATACATATGGGACGTAGGCCTTGATTGGTAGAGCTTAAAGGAGAGCATTATGCTCCATGCTCATCCAATCACATTTACTTAAGAAAGCATTTAAGTGAGCATTTCGCATATGCTTATGCTCATAAATTCTCTTCACCTCTATGCTTTTAGAAGGAGCTTTCCCGAGCATTGTGCATTAAAAAATTATATAAGTAATAAAATCAAACTATAAAATTATTTTGTATATTAAATAACCTCAAAAATATATTTATATTCATTCTAAATGATTTTTTGTGTTATTATATTTTAAAATTTATAAAATCACTATTAAAATATCATAATAAAAATATTTGATTCATATTTTAACTATATGTATATAATAAATTACTATTTATTATTAATTTATTTTTTTAATTTATATAAATTATAAGATAAATAATTTATGTATGGAAACTTATGAAATAATTTTTTTTGTTATTTTTATTAAAATAAAGACTTATTATACTATTTTAAAGGAAAATGGCGACTCTGGCGATTTCAACGGCGAAAATTCCGTCGTGTTCAATTTCAACACAAACAAAAAATTTACATCAACGTTACCAAAATTCTGGGCTTCATGGGCAAAAACTTTTGATGGAAATTGCCGAAGTATCACAAATACTTCAGAGGAAAATTCATGGGCAGTTACTCAGTAATCATCGGACCACACACCCAAAAGTTATTCAACTCAACCCACGATTGATTCTTTTCTATATAAAGGGATTTTACCTCTATATCCGTATCCTTTATGTTATTTTCTTCTACCAAAATCTATCACAGAGATTCACTTAACCATGGCCGATAACCTTGGACAAGGCATTCAGCGAATTGAATTGGGTATCAACGATCTGTCGGTGTTACTACCTATGGACGTTGTAAGCCAGGTGGTGTATGAAAATCAACACAGTCTAATTGGTCGTCCACACATGCCAAGGAAACATAATTTACGGTCAATCATCATCAATTTACCCAGAAGTTGGGGACATATTGGTGTTATTCGCAAACGAATCATTGAAGGCCACAGATTCCAGTTTGTTTTCTCATTAGCCGAAGCTTTGGAGATGGTCTTACGTAGAGGTCCTTGGGACTTTTCAGAGAGAATGCTGGTCATTTAACGCTGGCTCCTAGGAAACGATCAAATGGATCTCAATTTCATTCCTTTTTGGATCCTAATCAGAGGCATACCGCTGCAGTATCTCAACCAAGCCATGATCGAACACATTGTTGATGCGTTGGGCCCCATTATGGAGGTGGAATTAATCAACACTTTTAAGTAGGGCTGGGCATTCGGGTCCTCGGATCGGTTCGGGTAAGACCCGATCGGGTCTGGGTTTTCGGGTCTAGGAATTTTAGACCCATTATGGAACCGAATGGTTTTCGGGTCGGAACCGGGTTGGGTTTAGACGGATCTAGATCGATTCGGGTCTGGAATCTTAGAACCTCAAAAAATCCAAAATTTTTCGGGTCCTAAATGTTTCGGGTATTTTGGACCCGATTGGACCCGAATGGACCCGAAAATATAGAAATACCTGAAATTTCTATTGGTATTGTGTTTATTTACATTTTTAATCAAATATTAGATTGGTGGCCAAGATAATAAGATTAGAAGAACGAAAACACAATTGGTATTGTGTTGATTTACATTTTTAATCAAATACATCTCATATGCTATGCTAATGCATTATTGAAGATGTGAAAAGCTTCTTTATTTTTTTTTTTGTATTAAAAGTTGTGCGGTGAACTTGAAATTTTTTCTCTTGAAGTTTATAAGAAACACAAACCATAGCTTTTGATTTTTTTATTTAAATAATTGGAAACTGTTAACCAGCTCGGTTATGGTATTTAAAAGATGCAGAAACAATTAAACATTAACCTAGAACTTTAAAAATGCTCAAGACAAGCTTGTTTCTACAATAAAAACATGTAATGAGTAGAGATTTCCAAATATATGTGTTGAGACACCAAACATTTGCACCAGCATACAAGAAAGTTTCCCCAAAATTCTGCCGATTACAATCCAACAACCCATGTAGACTTGCCTATTTTTTAATAACTTCTTTGTGAGCTTTGAATGATAAAATCACATTACAAGCCAAAGCTACCACATTCGAAGCAAGTACCTGCAATTCAATTATTAAAAAAAATGATTCACAAACTTTACATAATCTTTCCAAGCCTATTAATGAGGATACAGAGAGCTAATGTCATTCTAGTGTAATTCATTTAAAGCTCATTGCGCGGAAGATGCATTGAACAAGTCCTCAACATTATGCAGGTCATGCATGTAATGGTTGCATAAATAAATAATAGGTAAAAATATGTATTTATATATATATATATATATATCAAACTCTATACAAACTCTATAGATGTTACCTTCACTCTAAACATCTTGGTAGTTCAAACTCTACAAAATTTAAGAAACAAAGTTATACATAAGTAATATAAAACAAAACTATATAAAATCCATAACTAAAAACTAAAGGAAAGTTACTCTTAAACATTAAGTGGGTTCGGTTCCTCGGGTACCCGAGCGGTTCTTGGGTTTGGATGCAAGATCTATGCACTGGATGAAATGGAAACGTCTTTGTCTCTCAAAAAGGGATGGTGGATTAGGTTTCCGTGATATCGAACAATTAAATGATGCTATGTTTCCTCGGTGGACCTCGAACTCTCAGAATGCAAGATCTATGCACTGGATGAAATGGAAACGTCTTTGTCTCTCAAAAAGGGATGGTGGATTAGGTTTCCGTGATATCGAACAATTAAATGATGCTATGTTTCCTCGGTGGACCTCGAACTCTCAGAATGCAAGATCTATGCACTGGATGAAATGGAAACGTCTTTGTCTCTCAAAAAGGGATGGTGGATTAGGTTTCCGTGATATCGAACAATTAAATGATGCTATGTTTCCTCGGTGGACCTCGAACTCTCAGAATGCAAGATCTATGCACTGGATGAAATGGAAACGTCTTTGTCTCTCAAAAAGGGATGGTGGATTAGGTTTCCGTGATATCGAACAATTAAATGATGCTTTGTTAGCCAAAAAAAAATGGTGAATACTTCGATATCCTAATAGCCTTCTAGCACAGACTCTTAAAGGCATATACTTCCAAAAAACATTAACGCTCTCGGCCACACTAGGATCTCAACACTCATTTGGGTGGAGGTCCCTTATATATGGACGTAATTTAATCAAGATGGGGCTTTCTTATCTATTTGGTAATGGGAAAGATGTCTTTTTGTGGTCTAACAAATAGCTCCTTACCATCCCACCTCGTGCACCATCTCCAAAACAGAGTGTAGAGGCAGCTTAAGTATAGTCCAAGACATAATTGATACAGAATCCAATACATGGGATATGGAGAAAATCAGAGACGCGATTACTGAAGAAGATGCTCACATTATTCATTCTATTAAATTTCCTAGTAGACCGAATAGAGACTGTATTGGCTGGAAACACAAGATGGATGGCCACTATTCTGTTAAAACAGGGTACCATGTTGCCTTACATCGAACTTTAGGACATCAATATGAAACATATGCTATTGTCTTGCAATAAAGAGTGTGGAAACTCAATATTATCCCCCGAATTAACCATTTTCTTTGGAAAGTTATCAATGGTATACTCCCAAGAAAATCTGAGCTATGTCGAAGACATATTATTTTAGATGATAGATGTCATAAATGTGTGAATCGTGAATCAACAGATCATCTCCTATTCTCTTGTCCATAGCTAAATGGTATATGGACAATATTAAGCATTCCAAATTACTCTTTTCAGAGCCTACACGTCAATATCTTGACCAAAGTATCTTGGATTTTGGATCACTATCAACACAACAAAGGCACTTTAGTTTAAAGAAGCTTACCTTTCTATCTTCTCTGGTAATTTTGGAAAAGACGAAACAAAGAGATCTTTCAACATCAACGAATCCCTCCAGCAACTGTTTTCCAAATTCCAAAAGATTACACAATACAATGGCAAGAAATAAATGATAAGAAGAAAGGACATGCTACGTATAAAACATTATCTCAATGGCAACGTCCAGTGGAAGGTTGGATAAAGTGCAATTACAATGCAAATTTCTCTAATAGCAACTCAGTTTCTTATGCGGGTTGGCTAATTAGAGATTCACAAGGTTTTTATTATGAATCTGGATAAGCATCGGGTCGGATTGTTGGATCTCCCCTAGAAGCTGAATTACAGAGTCTGTTACTGGCAATGCAACATGCGTGGGCGTTGGGATTCACACAAAATTGCTTTGAAGGAGATAGTCAAATACTGAGTAATATCTTATCAGGAAAGGTGGTGGTATTTCATGTTGGGAATTGGATTCAAGATATACTTCTATGGAGGACACGATTTATTGATGTAAAGTTTGAATGGGTGCAACGTAGTTCAAATCAACCAGCACATGCTCTGGCTAAGGATCAACTCAAGCATCAACATTTGTATTTCGTTCATAATTATGGACCTCAATTCATTACTAATACCTTACATGTAGATCACATTGTCTCTTCATAAATTAATCAAGTAAAAGTGTTAAAAAAGATTTATTATACTAATGATTTTTGATAAATATTTTAAATATATATATAAAAATTTATTTATTCTATTTTAAAAATTATAAGATAATAATTTAAATATATAAATAACTTATGGTATAAAATATATCAAATTATTTAATATATTTATTATTTATAATACCTTTAAAATAAATATTTTTTAATAGTTATATGAAATTTTTTTATATAATCACATTCTGCTATAACAATCAGTAAATTATGTTTTCTAAACAAGAGAATATAGCTTCTGCAGCATACTGCTTATGCTGCATATAGCTTATGCTTTATTATATGAATTTCCATTTGGGACCATAGTAAAATGTAATTAAAATATAGAGGGGGAGTGGTGAGATGTGAATGGTTCGAGGTAGGGTTACACAAGTGGTTTTTGTTTTTGGTTTCTTAATACATTTCTTCTTGTCTTTTGCTTTTCTTTTTGTCCCTTCGTTTTACTTTATCAGCTTACCCACTTTTTTATTTCTTATCTGCCAAGTGAGAAATTGATGGTTTAGGGTAAGAGTGAATATTTGGTAAATACAGGTTGCGGTTGGATTGTTGTTAAACTTGTGTAGACAATTTTTAAAATTGGATAGTTTAGTTGTTGAAACAACTTATAGGAAGAAACCGAATGGTATCCGTAATTGTACCTGATTGAATTTTCGTGTTTTCTTGTGGTTCTTTTTGTACGTAAGTAATTTAAAGTAAACACTATCACTTATGTGTACAAATCCTTACCAATAAATTTTTTTAAGATTAAACTATACTCAAACACATGCATGTGCCTTAAGCTATGTAGAATAAGCCAAAGCTTGGAGCATATATATATATATATATATATATATATATATATATATATATATATATATATAT
>OVBE01017587.1:0-10374 GCA_900406425.1 Iberis pinnata | reverse complement strand
CATTTACCTAGGCTATGAAAATTTATTGATATTAATGTAATACCAAAAGAAGCGATAATACCTTGTTGTTCTTCTTCTTCGCGGTTCTTGAGTTAGGGTTTGGGTCTAACTCTTCTTTGATTCTTCATTGTTCTTATTTTTCTCTGATTCTTCCTTGTTCTTCTTATTCTCTGATAATTTTTCGGTTTTATGGATTTTTTCCGAAAAAACCGAAAACTGATCCGATCTGAACCGATTTTAAAATCGGTTACTTTCGGAAGAGCTTCTAATTTACAGGCCTAGTTGGTATACATTACTTACTGGTTTTTAAAACACATTAACTCAGATATTTGTCCTGCATTATATGGATTAGTATCGCTTCTTTTGGTATTACATTAATATCGATAAATTTTCATAGCCTAGGTAAATGATGTAGAGTATTAATTAAACCTCCAGTAGTGTTTTCGTATGAAAGTCACTAATTTGTACACGAATAAAAGTTTGATTGACGTTTTGTTAATTAGAAATTTAAAGTTTATTAAATTATAAAGTGTTTTTAAAAAATTCTAGTTCGATTTCAGTTACCGAGGTAAGAATAACTAAGCCCTTATCAACTTACCGACTTAGGATAACTCAACCCTTATTACAATCTAGGCGTACGAATAACTCAGCCCTTATTAGTTATTACGTTACTAGGCCTGGAAATTAGAAACTCTTCCGAAAGTAACCGATTTTAAAATCGGTTCAGATCGGATCAATTTTCGGTTTTTTCGGAAAAAACCCATAAAACCGAAAAATTATCAGAGAATAAGAAGAACAAGGAAGAATCAGAGAAAAAGAAGAGCAATGAAGAATCAAAGAAGAGTTAGACCCAAACCCTAACTCAAGAACCGCGAAGAAGAAGAACAACAAGGAATAATAGAGACTTTTCGTATGCAGAATTGGAGACGAGAATAGAGGCAACAATCGAAGATGGGAATCGCTGGTGGAATCGTCGATGAATCCTTCTGAATCGCCAAAAATTCCCTACTCATCTTTTCTGATTTTTTAAAAAGGGGTTCATAACAAAAAAACCGAAAACCAAATTCATTTTGTAAACCATTCCGATTTGATATATACCAATTACCGATTGAAACCAAAAACTGAAAATCTCGGTTCGGTTTGGGTTGGAATTTTCGGTTCGGAATTAAATCCCAGATTATTACCAATGGATAAACTGACTACTTCGATCATAGGTTATCCTGATGAAGTCATGCAGAAAATCATATGTCGTTGCTACAGTGTTAGATTAAATATAGTGTAACATTGTAGCTCACAAGAGAATCTCGCTATAATAGAGATAGCTATACCGTTCGATTGGAGATAAAAAAATGTCAAATCAGCATTGAGTTATGTTTACGACTGCGGTATGTTTACTTTAGGACTTAATTTCATTATCCTAGTGCTAATTTACTTCTTGCAGTAGTCATGTATTGTAATAATAACTTTTGATAAGTTTGATGAGAGCAAGAACATAAAAGTGTTTAGGAAATATTATAATAGACTCTCATAATCATAAAACTAAGACTATACATGTTTATATAGCAAATGGCTTTCCTAATATAAAATATACACAAATCTCTGTAATGAATGTTGACAATATTCTATAAAGGTAATTGATATTTATATATATATTCTCTTGATCTTCTTTCAATCTTGATCGTCGATCTCGATCTCCTAATAACTTTGCGTCTATGTAATGGGAAGTTTCAAAATAATACTCCCTCTGTGGGAAATTGGTTTGAGAGAAAAGTGTTACATTTAATGTGAAAAATTAATTATTTTCTTAATATATGTGAAAACTCTAAAACATCCTATAATAAAAACAGAGGGAGTAATATTTGTTACTACTCACTAGTCAAACATTGTAAAGAGAACTCAACCATATATTATAATCACGAAGAAAAATCCGTCATGAAGTAAACATAATGCAGAACGCAGTCGTAAACATAACTCAATCGTTAAGGAAATAACTAAGTCGTAGAGTAAAGTTGAAATGATGTCTTACTAAGCAGCTATGATGGGATAATATGTCTCCGAGGTCAAACCCTATGTCTGATTACGCAGTTATTATGACAACTATTATGTCTTATTACGAAGAGTGTAATGATGTCTTTTTACGTTTTTACCTCGGTAAAGAAATAAGCATCATTACACACCTCATAAAATCACATTATCCGCGGCTGAGAGAGAGATTGACTTTATCGTCCCGTCGTAGCTGCCTAATACTATAACATAAAAATGACATAATAAGCATAGGGTTTGACCTCGAAAACGTATTATCCCATCATAGCTGCGTAGTAAGACATCATTTGCCTCGGTTATAACAATTATGATTTAGCTGGGTTACTATTATTGTTTTATAATAAACAAAATGGCTAAATTATTTTTATTGAGTGCCTGAGTTATAAAATTCAAAATGTACGAAATGGCTGAGTTACATCAAACTGATTATTATTTACAGGAAGCTGTGTTTTTTCGTCTCTACTTTTATGACTTAATTATTTTTCCAGTACGGATGAGTTATGTTTACGACTAAGTAATGATTAAGACTGAGTTATGTTTACTACATGGCGGAGTTTTCGTCTTGACGGCTTCTGAGATATGATTGAGGGGATTAAACTAATAACAAAACATAGTGAAAAATAGGCAGAGATAAATTGTTCGTCCTGGACGGCTTCAGAGATTTGATCTCGTTGGTACTAGCATACTAGTTCGATCCAGTTTGTGTGCGTGTGAATACCACTAGAGGGCGAAAATTGGAGTGCTCGAAACCTCGACCAATTTCAGCGGAAAACAATATGAAATTAGTCGAGGTCTCGAGCACTCTAATTTTCGTGCCTCTACTGATTGAAAGTTATTGTTGCCTTCAATTTCAATTACGACTGAGTTATGTTTAAGATTGAGTTATGTTTATAGTATTATGTTGAAATTTGTTGTTCTACTTCAACAACGCAACATCAGTGTAATCGTCAGACTTAATCTCATCACCTTGTTTACAACAAAAGTTTTTTAGAACACTTACAAGTTAACTTTAATTTATAGCATAACAAATAAAAACAAGCTAGATGAAAAAGAACTGTATCAGATCCCTTCACTTCAAGGATGGATGTTTTCTGCTTTATTGTTGATAAAAAAATCCGCATGACTTCATCAGGATTCAAACAAAGATCGAGAACCACTTGACGGACCATTAATCTGTAGCTACCACTTGGAGCAACAAACATATACATTATGTGGGGTGTACAACAAGGCATCTAAAGAGGAAGGTTAGAGAGGCATTCCACTATCCCACTGAAGTTGCTGAAAAAATAGGAAGAGAAGAAATTATAACAAATTGAATCCAATATAATAGAACATAGAACTGAAATTACCACTTTAGTTTACTCTCAACTTAAATTACCATTTGGTGGTTGCATTGGATAAACGACCAATATTACAATAAGCATTTGGAGATTTGGTGCCTCTTTTGTGGTTGCATATGATAAGCATGAGGGAATCGAATTACATGCAATCTGTTTGTGAGCAAAATGGAAATCGTAAGAGATTGATTGCATGCTTACTATTTGAGAGAAATTTCAAAAACGTCATAGAGAAAGGGGAAGAGAAATGAGAAAACCCTAAGATAAATTAAGAGAGATTGAGAAGTTGTTTGCAGATAAATCGAGAAACAAAAAAATAAATAGAGAGATAATGGTTGCTTCAAATTCAATAATTTTTAATATAATACATAGAAGACTCATGACTTTTCGTATTTCCGCATCATTACACGCCTCGTAAATCACATTATCCGCGGCAGAGAGAGACTGACTTTATCGTCCCGTCATAGCTGCCTAATATGACATAAAAGCTGATTTAATAAGCATAGGGTTTGACCTCGAAAACGTATTATCCCATCATAGCTGTATAGTACTAGTAAGACATCATTTCTCTCGGTTATAACAATTATCATTCTGCTTGGTTATTATTATTGTTTTATAATTAAAAAATGGCTAAGTTATTTTTATTGAGTGCATGAGTTGTAAAATTCAAAATATACGAAATGGCTGAGTTACATCAAGCTGATTATCCTTTACAGGAAGCTGTGTTTTTTTTCGTCTCTACTTTTACGACTTAGTTATTCTTTCAGTACAGTTGAGTTATGTTTACGACAAAGTTATGATTAAGGATGAGTTATGTTCATTTTATGACTGAGTATTCTTCGTGGTTATAATGTTTGTGTTACGACTACGAGTGAGTAGTATTGAAATCAGATTGAATGCATAATGTTTCTGCGCATATTAATAAATGTATATATCCACATTATAAAATCCCAAGTGCTATTTAGATGTATGTTGAGAATTAATATACAATGTACTCTAAGTAACTCATTAAGAGTCTTTATTTGATCTTTATTTTGTGTACAGTTTAGTGACTTTTACAAGAAAATCATATCAGTTTGACCTCGGTTACAAGCAAACTCTATCAGTTAGAAGCGGTAATACTTATCCGTATTATACAGGACTAATATATGAGATAATATATTTTAAAAACAAATAGTTAATGTGTTTTCTTGATATCTGACATCGCCTGTTTACTTCATCTCTGATCTCATGACTCCTCCTTCTCCACATATCTTAATGTATTATCATCCTTTTTGGTATATTAATTACCCAAACCTTAGTCATCATGATCATCGGCTTGTGTCTACTCAAGAACTTCCTCCACTTCACTCTCATCAAAACCCTAATCACAAGTTTTTTCTCCCACCGACAAGAAGCATAAAGGTTTTTGGTCAGAGAGGTAAAGGATATCGTAACAAAGTTACATGGAGGAGACAGATTCAGTATGAACAAGTTGAATCCAATGTAGAGGTAAAGGATATTGTAACAAGACCAGTCTTTGCTGGTCCACTGGAACACCTTCCATCTCCTCGTTCTTGGCCTTGACTTCTTCAATAGTATCAGATCCTTTAACATTGACGCCTAGAGTAGAGTATTGCCTGAAAGACTCTTCAGGAAAATGAATATGGTTCTTCATCTTCATCTTCATTTTCATCTTCATCTCCGTCTAAATGGCTAACTGAAATTACCATTTGGTTGTTAGAATAGAACATAAATTGCCACTTCAATTTACACTCAACTGAAATTACCAATTGGTTCTTACATTGGATAAACGGCCAATATTACAAAAAAATATTTGAAGATTTGCTGTCTCTTTGGTGGTTGCAAAATTGAAATTGTAAAAGATAAGATTGAATGCGTGCTGTTTGTGAGGAATATCGAAAGCATTAGACTAAGATGAGAGAAAGTGGAAGAGAAAAGAGGAAAATCTAAGATAGATTAACGAGAGATTGAGAAGTTGTTTGCAACTAAATAGAGAAACAAAGAAATAAATATAGAGAGATAATCGTCGCTTTTCTTATTCCCGCATCATTACACGCCTTGTAAACCACATTACCCGCGGCAGAGAGAGAGAGAGAAAATAATCGCATCATAGTAACTGCATCGTAATACGCATAGGGTTTGACCTCATAAAACATATTATCCCATCATAGATGCGTAGTAAGACATCATTTTCCTCGGTTATAACATTTCTCGATTTTATACGGCTACGTTATTGTTTATCATTCGGCTGGGTTATTGTTTTTGTCTTATAATAAACGTTACGACTAAGTTATAAAATTTAAATTACACGATATCAAGCTGAAGGTTCGGTTTTGCAAAATTAAGTTCACAACCTTATCACTTTTTTCGTTGGACATCATATGCAAGAACTAAATTTAGTCACTCAACAAACAATTGAATGATTGCATTGAACAGCAAACGCCGAACTAACCTGTTTTCATCCCTGCAGGTTGTCCTCATCAATCTTATGGAAATACCTCTGTTCACGAGTTTCAAGTCCCGCTTTAGACTTTAGTGAGGGTAACACGAATGTAGACTTGGCCATACTCCAGGATACCCATTTCAGACTGATCAAGATCCGTTCTTTAGGTGCAAGTATATTGCAAATTAAGAGAGAGATTGAGAATTTGAGAGAAAAGTAAGACAGAAACAGAAAAATAAATAGAGAGAGACTACTTTAAATTATAATAAAACGTAACACGCCAAACTATTTAAGTTAACGGTTGAGTTATTATTTATCATTCGGTTAGGTTATCAAAAGTTTCTCCGAAAAAGATTTCATGCGTTCTTTTTTATGAGGAAAATCGAAAAAGAGAGTTTGTGAATTTGTAAACAAATTAAAAGAGGAAACAGTAGTAAACGAATGTTATGGCTAAGTTATCTTACCAAAGGCCTTGTTTATCTTTGTCTATTTCTGAGTTATGTACTTTAAGAGGAATTCCGTTCGTATAATTTTAAGACTACTACATAGAGGGACGAAAATTTGAATGCTCGAAATCTCGACCAATTTCAGCCGAAAACAATATGAAATTAGTCGAGGTTAGAGCACTTCAATTGTCGTACCTCTACTGGTTAAAAGTTATGGCTGCCTTTTGTTTCAATTACGACTAAGTTATGTTTATAGTATATGTCTAAATCTGTTGTTTTACTTCAATAAAGAAGTTGAGTTCTGATTATTACTTTAAGAGTTTGCATAAAATATTGGAACTATGAATTCTAAATAGCCAGTACAAAATTAAAACACAAATAACAAATAATAAAAAAACGAGTAAAATATGCAGATAACAACCGAATAATCAAACATAACATACAAAATTTTAGGAACAAAATTTAGCGGTTTCATATATGTAATGAATTTTTTTAAAAAAACTCAGCAATACAATAACTAAATATGTGAGAGCTTCTTAACAAATTAATAAATATTAGGAAAGGAACAGAGTGAAGCAAGAAGTGTTACTAGAATTAGAAGTTGAAGTTGAATTGCAGTCTCTCCTTGCCATTCTAGATGATGTTGCATCCTACATGACCTACCCGTTTATGTGAAATATCATTGAACCGAACGTGACCCTAAACGTGAGTTAGACTCGCCGTATGCTGTTCAACGGATTCTTAAATTTGTTGATGGAACATATTTAGGTTTGGCGTCTACTGTTTAATGCATTCTTGAATTGATTGTCGAATGAACAACTCTAGTTCTCCCATCCGCCTTCCAATGAACATCATCTAAAATTGAAGAATGCGTTGGACAGGATACTCGAGAACTAAAGTTGGTCATTCAACAAACACTTGATGAATGCATTGAACAGCAGACGCCGAAACTAAATTTGTTCCATCAACAACAAATTGAAGAATGGGTTGGACAAGATACGAGAGAACTAGAGTTGGTCTAGCACAACGTAAACAATAAGATAAGAAAAAGTTGAACAAAATCAGTTATCACAAGGACCGCCACTGAACCACCAATTTATTTAGACGTGTATGAACACATAAACTAAATTTATCTTGGATTCCCTGATTAACATTTGTAGACAATATTCTCTTAGTAATCAAGTAAAAGAATTAGACCAACTGTTATTTTATTTACATAAATATGGGTAAAAAATAGACAAAGTATACATCTTGGTCGTTGAGTTTGAGAATGACTCTCTTCTTCTGTTTCGATTCGGGTGTCAGTGATATCCTTGATATACAAGATGTTGCAGGTGGATATATTTTAGAGAGATAAATAGACTTTCAGTGTGAAAGTTACACTATGGGTAAACGTTTAATTTATAGCCAAAACAAAGTTTAAGAGGAGGGGATACGCAAGAAACATGACTGTTAGTTATTCTTAAGAATAAAAGCGTTGGACAGGATACACGAGAATTACATGACTAATATATTGGTTATTCTTAAGGGCTGAGTTATTCTTAACTCGGTAACTTGATAACGGCTGAGTTATTCGTACGTTTGGAATGTAATAAGGACCGAGTTATCCTTAAGTCGGTAACTTGATAAGGGCTGAGTTATTCTTACCTCGGTAATTGAAATTGTAATGAAAATTTTTAAATACTCTTTATTATTTAATAAACTTACAAATTCTGACTGGAAAAACGTCAATCAGACCTTTATTTGTGTAGAGTTTAGTGACTTTTACAAGAGAATCCTATCAGTGTGACCTCGGTTATGAAAATTTCTCGATATAAGAAGCGGTAATACTTATCTGTATTATACAAGACTAATATACAAGTTAATGTGTTTTCATGATATCTGAGTTATCTAAATAAACAATTGGGGTTTTATGCTTATGTCAGAGTTATGTTATAGAAAATATGACTAAGTTATGATTTTTACTGTGCTATGACTAAGTTACGACTGACTTAGGGTATAATGTTTAGTGTTTAGGTGTAGATTACATTTGATGAGTTATTTAGACTCTTAAAAGAGTTATTTAGATTATATTTGACTATTTAGTTAAACGAAAACCCCTTTCGAAACAAAAAGTTAAAATCATCATTTGCCTCGTAGATGCGTTTGACATCGGTAACGTAGTAGTAAAACATCATTTCACCTGTAGTATCACATCATAGTTGCGTAAGAAAACATCGTAGCCGTGTTTACCCTCGGTAATTTTATTTTAGATATCATTTGTATTAAAAAAGTAATAATGTTGTCTCTTTAACCCATTTTATCTATATTTTCTAAATTTCAATACTTAACTTTTCAATTTATTATGGATACTACTCCATTAATTAATTATAAAAAGATGTGTTTCAAGGAAAAATGTGTGATTGCATATTTTTGGAAAGAGAAAAGCAACAATTAAAAGAAAGTGAAAAATCAAGTAATATGAAACAAAAAATGAAATCAAGAAAATCAAGTAGGGTAAGAGATAATCTGGCTCGATTATAAAAATATTTCTCGATATTAGTGTAATACGAAGAGGCGGGAATATTTAGCCGAATTTGCAAGGAAAAGATATCTTACTAAACGGCTAGTCGTTTTTTTGATGCATGTATGAGTTATATTTTTACTATACGACTGAGTTATTTTTATTTCACGGCGGAGTTATCTTACCAAACGGCTGAGTTATCTTACTAAACGGCTGAGTTTTTATTGTGCATGTTTGTTAGACAGCTGAGATATAGAAATGTAATAAACTTAATATACGTGATATACAAAATCATTATCATCCATAATTATCATGTCCAAACTCCTCAAACATATCTACTAGTTCAAGCCAAACTCTTGTTAACATCCACTCAGGCTTCTCCTAACAAAGCTACCAAGTCATCTTCAATATACGCATGTGGTTTCGGTAAACCGTTCTTCCCACCATATTAATATATGTCCAAACTGTCCCAGTACATGACAGATCCCACCTGTTTTTTTATGTACAAAAGGACATAACAAAAGGGTTAGTGTCGTTTTTGTATCTATGGAAGGAAACCCAGTTGATGCTTACAGCGAGTATAAGAAACCATCGTCCCTTATAATCATTGGGAATCAAACTGTAAGTTGGCCACGCTTGAACCCATCCTTGTTCAAGAATTGGAGTGCACGCCTTCACAAGGTCGTATAGAAATTTAAACCACACAACACTAGTATTGTCAAGATATTTACTGGGAGCAGGACTTAGCACGAGGAGGTTTTCCCGATCAGCAGAACTATTAATTGCATTGATACTGCTCTGTAACCTGGAGGAATAAGGAGGAACAACCGATAAATTGGAAATATATCTGACAAAAAGATATAGGGTGAAGAGGGTTTATTGTTCACTGCTTACTACGAAATATTTAAGTGAGTTAGACTCATAATGAGTCACTTAGAGTATATTGTATATTAATTCTCAACATACATCTCAATAGCACTTGGGATTTTATAAAGTGGATACATACATTTATTAATATTCACTTTTGATTAAAAAGAAGATCTTTATTAACACATTTTATATAAGAGTATTTTAGCAAATGAAGTGATTTTTTAAACATTATTGGAAAAATGGGTTGGTTGGTCAACATAATTTGTAGATTAGGTGGTTTTTTGGGTAAGTACTAAAAATAGTGCCAAAAATAACCCTCATAATTTCAAAATAAGTGTAATATATATGTAATAAAAAATTAAAATAAGATTTACTCTTTTAAAATAAAAATATAACAAATCATTAAACATTAAATGATTCTCCTAATTGCCTTTTATTTTATGTGGAAAATTTGTAATAAAGCTTTAAAAATTTAAATGATTTCCTTATAAGGAAAGAATATATTAGAATATTCGGCAATTTATGATTTATTATATAAAGATTTTAGCAGATTTTTATGCACATTCATTCAAATCTTGTTAAAGTGTATTTGTGAATGAATTTTATTCATGTGAAGCAAATATGTGCATACAATTTTTTCATGTGAACGATAAGTTACACACATGAAAACTGAATTGCATATATATATATATATATATATATATATATATATATATATATATATATATA
>OVBE01017586.1:0-10374 GCA_900406425.1 Iberis pinnata | reverse complement strand
CTAATTAATAATCCCCTAAATTTGATCCACTACCTCCAAGATCATTAAAATATTGCCGGAAAAATGTTGACGTAACTGAAGTTGAGGTTGCTCTTGATTTCTTTTTTGTATGATTCTTGTTTGCTCAGATCGAGTAAACTCACAACTATTACTTTCACCGATAGACTCTAAATTTGTTAGCAATATTTTATTTTCCGCTTCCATTTCTCTTAATGCTAATTTTTTTGCTTGATTTTGCAAACTTAATTGAGTTAATTCATAATTCTTGTTCCTAGTTGTTGCACTTTCTTATAAAAAGTCAAGGATTTTCTCATTTGATGAGACCAAAGTTTCAACAGCCGAATGATTACCTTCAAGGATCTTTCGTTTGAGTTTTGCTTTATTCGATCCAATCGGACGATGCGGTGAATTCGATCCTAGAGATGAAGACAATCATGGAGATTGTGATGTTAGAGAGCTAGCAGGATTGCTTCCAATATTAGGCATATGTGGAATGCTTACTTTGACATTGTTGGTAAATTTTGGTATATCTTTCATCAAATTCAACACATGATCAATTTTGAAACCTTTTTTAAGTTTTGGTTCTTGCACCAACAAATTTTTTGCTTTTTCCATCTATATGTTTTTAAAAAAAAAATTGGTTAAATATACAAAAAATAAAAAAATATATAAACGGAGAATAAAAATAAATATACTTACAATATCGAATTCGGATGCACCACTTGGATGCATATTTTCCACTTGGACTATCCAACTCTTCAAATTTCTAACAGCAAAAGTTATAATAGCCATCCTACTTTGTAACGATCTCCAACTTCTAGCTTCCCAAGCCCCATTCTTTTTTTCATTGTAACTATTTTCTATTTTTTCCGATAACATTGCCACCGATTGGTTATTGCATAAATCGGATCTTGTGAAATTTTTTCATATACTTGACATAACAACTCATCTTTTTCTTGATTAAATGATGGACCTCTATGGGTTATTATTTAGCTGATGGCATTTATCAGAAATGGTCAACTATTGTTCAAACTATAAGTGATCCACAAGGTCCAAAGAAAAAATTATTTGCGGCAAGACAAGAAGCATGTCGTAAAGATGTGGAACATGCCTTTGGAGTTCTACAATCCAAGTTTGCAGTTAAAGTAGGATCGTCACGTGATTGGAAGAAATGACATGACAACGAATGAAAATGTAGAAATGTCAACGAATGAAAATGCTCGATTTTAACAATTTCTATCTCGTAATTTGGTGATAAAAAATAAAGAGACTCATCTATCACTTCAGAATGCATTGATCGAGCATATATGTGAGCATTATGGTAATAATACTAATTAATAATTTGATATTTGAATTTTATTTTTGATGTTATGTTTTTCTAATAATTATGTAACTTATATCATAATGTAATGTCTTATTAATAAATTTTGCATGTAATAATTAAATGATGGATGTTTTATATTAATTTATAAAATTGTATGATGTTTTTAATTATGAACAAAAATAGAGGCAATATTGCAAAATATAAATTTTAGACACTTCAAATTTGAAGTGTCCCTTTGGAGATGCTCTAAGAGAACAAAAAAAGAAACAGAGGCCGAACAGCTCCCTCGTGAGTGAGAGGAGGCGTGGTATTCCCAAGAGATATGGAAAATAAAATTTTCTTTTTAAAATAAAACAATACATACATAATCATAGGCTCATATCTATATAAAAAATTAAATAAAAAAAACTCACAATAAATAACTTGTAGAAGAAACACGCATATTAATTTTAGCGTGAATATTTAAAAGTCTATTTTGTATCCAAATAAACAGCGTTATTTAAGCGGACCTATACGTAATATAGTACAGTTTTGTCTAATAAAATTATGGTCTTTTCAACATTCATTTAACTTTCTTATAACACTTTGATGCATGCCGTGCTCAGTCTTCTTGAGGCTTTGGACAACTTAAAAAAAAGTGGCCTTCCATATTTAAATAATACTAGTAATTAAATTAATAATAATTTTGTTTTAAAACATACAAATTATTAATAATAAAGCTTAAAAATAAAAATTTTAAAGCATCATTTTCTACTTTTTTACTTAAAAAGTCATCAACCAAAGTGACATAATCGAGTTGTCGTACCAATTCTCTCTCTATAGATATGATTGCCAAAGAATTTAACCTCTTTTGTGACATAGTTGAACGAATATAAAATTTTATCAACTTTAACTTAAAAAAGGTTTGCTCTACAGAGGCAACCGAAACTGGAATTGTTAACAATATTTGATAGGCGATCCAAGAGTTAGGATAACCACCTTCCATTGTTTTTAAAAAGTCCAACACTTCAATAGGTCTTTTGCATTCACTTGGCAAAGCCTCTCTTATAATTTTAGGCTCAAAAAACAAATCACGTCCATCAACATTTGAATGATTTCCTTTCTTTAGAGAAGCTTCAAGATTGGTACAAGATGTCATCAAGCTATCATCACTTGTCATTTGCAACTTTTTCAAATCAATTAAGAAACCAAAGGTTTGTTCATACTTTTGAAGCTGCTCAAATCTTGCCTGAAGAGAATACAAATGACCATGTATTGTTTCATGTCTTTTAAGCATCTATGATATGTGTTTCCAATCTTTTGATCCAGTAGATGCTAGTTGACCAGCAAAATTGTTTTTACTGAATAACTTACAACAAAAACAAAAGACTTTGTTTGTTGTTTTCGAAAACACAAGCCAACGCCTATCTTGCTTTTCTCCATTACTAAGTTCTCTTGTATAACATGAATGAGAAAAATGTCTACCACCAATCTCATCTCTAGGAAAATGGTAATCAATTTCCGGTCTTGGTCTAGGTTCTTTTTCAATCAGATAATCTCTCCATTGTTGATTCATTTTCCCCCTATTCGCTGGATCATAAATATTAGAGTTTCTACGAGAACCCATAAAATCAGCAGATCTGTCTACATTATCATTCTCATGTGCTTTTGCACTCTCTTTCTCATTCAAATTCTCGCCATTTACCCCATCCACGTTTTCACATTCAACCATATTTTCATCAACTTTAACATCAAAAGAAGTATTAACATGCTCAATTCCTTTAGATTCATCATCAACAGTCTTAGTTTTTCACATACCTTAACCTTGAGATTTTATAAAGACTCTTCTTCTTTTTTATTTTTCTTCTTTATCTTCCATCGAGGAACATGTTTTCTCACTGATATATAAGACATCTCTAGAAACATATACAGAATATAAATTAGATAACCTATGATATTTGTGGACATAGAAATTCTAAAACTAAGTATAGATTATATTATAGATATTTATAATATCTATATTCTAATTAATTATTTATTGACGTATGTTTTCATGAAAAGGTTAAATGTAAACAAAAAAAAGAAAGACAATGGAATATTATAAATAAATAAAAGTTAAAGTCAAAACATACCTTTACGTAGATTTTGGATTTTTTTTTCTTTTGTGTTTTAATGCTATGTTTTGGTTTTACATGTATAGAGAATTATTGGACAAAACCTTCTTAGAGTAGGAACAATAAAATAAAAAAATGAAAAATATCTTTAAGTGAAAAATAGAAAATTCTCCAAGATTTAGATATATTCCTTTTTTGGGTCCAATTTGTAGTTATTCCATAATTATTAAAAATATTATTTTGGAACTATTTAAAATTTAAACTAGAATCAAGTGAGAATTTAGATTAGATTTGTAAGTTTTGGTGGCCTAAAATTTTTTTAATTATGTAAACTAAAAAAAAAAAAGAAAAATCGTTGCCTAAAAAATAAAATAAAAATGGCCTACAAAAGTTTAATTTTCATGTGGCCTTGGGCCATTGCCCACAAAGTTTGATGCAACAACATCAGGGTGAAAATATGTAATTAGACCCTCTTTTCTGACACTCTGAAATTAGGCTTAAACACACGTAGAAATATTTCTTACAAATCTTAACTTGTCAATATAATATTCCGAGTGTATCTCATGTCGAAATCGAACACATAAATACATATATATTACAATAGTATATGATTGGGACAGGAGTTTCACGTTGCCCAGAGAACATGCCAAGATAAGCTCAACTATTAATAGTTGTGGTCGGCAAACGCTTATAGATTGCGTGAACAAATTGTCGATACGAATACTCTTGTAAATGGATTTTAATTTAAGCCTCCTTATTTTTATTTCTTTATTTGTTTTGAATTATAATTCAATAAAAAGAAAAAATAGTAGGTAAGACTTGGCTTATATTGACAGGTACAATTTGCATTCGGTAACCGATTCAGTGCACATGTACATTTTATCATCATTTATCAATCTGAATAAGTTTTAGAGGGTCAAAATTGTAGTTAGGGATTAAAAAATATAATGAAAACTCATATATAGAATTAACGAGTTTTCTCTCCATAAAAACATTAAATTATATTTTAAACATTCATTTAATAAATTCAAACAAAATAAGTAAGCAAATAAAAAAAATTAATAGCTTTGAAGAATTCAATAGAATTGTAACATTAATTAAATAGAATAAAAATTATGTGTGGATAAGATAATATAATCATCTTCTAATAAATACAAGTTATTTAAGATTAACCAGTGATTTAGCATTTAGAATAAGTTCATAAGATATGGACAATGAGAGATTTTATCACCAAAATAATATAGTGAATCCGACAAGTTGTCACTTCACAGTAATTAATTTCATCTAAGCATTTAACTTCAACTGATACACAATTTTATATGAGTAATAATGAAACATAAGTATTTGAGAGAAAAAAAAAAATGTGTGCTAATATATGGCTAGATATATCAGTATGCCAACGCAAAGAAAAAAGCAATTATAAGATATTAAGTAATATTTGTTTACCAAAATAGAGTTTTACACTATAGACTAACGTAAAAGATATAATCGAGTATTACTTTTAACTTTAGTTAATAATTTCTAATAATAATATATTATTTTAAAATTATTATGTATAAACTTTTACATATATATTTTATAAAACAATTATCGGATTATAATAGATTTTAAAACTGAAACCTCGCGCAACACAAGTAGGAGTGATAGATAGTATGTCAATTGCAAGGTTAAGAAAATAAGAATACGCAATAGATAGTATTCATTACTTTTATTGATTGTACACGTAAAAGAAAATGAAACTTAATTACTTGTATCCTTTTCACACGTTAAGTCATTAATCTAGTGAATCTAGGCCTTGTTCTTGTATATGTCACTGCAATCAACGATATTTTCTGTTATTCATTTTGTAGTTGCTGCAACAACGACGACGATTAGTAACATCGACCAATAATATTTTTTGTTGTTCGTTTTGCAGTTGCTGCAATAGCAACAGGTTATTGCTGTGACGTGTCGACATGTTATTCGTTTGGTTGTCGCTGCGACTAGTTTTGGGCATTTGGATTTCGTTCGGTTTAAATGGTTTTCGGTTTTTTCGGGTTATAAAAAATTAAAATCGTTCGGACATTTTCGCAAAAATAACACTTAAACGCATTTTCATGAAAAAGAGGGAAAACGAGTTTTCTCGCAACTCATAAATGCATTTTCCCGCCAAAAACGCAGAAACGTGTTTTCCCGCAATAAACATGGAAAAGCATTTTTTCGCAAAAAACGTGGAAACGCATTTTCCTGTAAAAAACGCAGAAACATGTTTTTTCTCAAAAAAAAAACGTTGAAACATGTTTTCCCGCAAAGAAACGTAGAATCGTGTTTTCCACAAAAAATCGCGGAAACGAAAACGTTTCCTGCAAAAATGCGATTTCCCATAAAAAAAATGCAGAAACGTGTTTTTCGTAAAAAAACACAGAAATGTGATTTCTTGAAATACACGAAGAAAAGATTTTTCTCGCCAAACACGTTTTTCCTAAAAAAACGCAGAAACTCATTTTTTCGCAAATACGCGGAAACCTGTTTTCCCAAAAAAACCAGGGAAACACGTTTTCTGGCACAAAAACTCAAAAGCGCGTTTTCTTGCAAAAAAATGTGTTTTCCCGCAAAAAAATTGTTTTATTTAATTTAATAAATTTATTTATATTTTCAAACTTATTTTAATTTATTATGATGTTTTATTTAAATTAATATTTTATTTTTTTAATAGGTGTCCCTGCGACTACTCGCTGTTTGTTTGGTTGTCACAGCGACTGGTCGCAGCGACCGGAGCAACTAGTCGCTGAAAAAAACTAGCGATCGAAAATCGTTGTTGCTGGTCGCAAAGACTGACAAACGAACAACAATTTTTTGCTAGCGACAGGCAAACAAACAAAAATTTGTAGTTGTCGCTAGTGACAGGTAAACGAGAGGCCCCTAGTCATCAATGTGAGCTGTGAATTTTTTTTATTTTTTATTTTTAAAGGTTAATATTTTTATTAGAACCAAATGTAGCTGAAATTACATCATTAGTCCAAACACCAAAACAAATTTACAGTTATCTAAAAGCCCACAAACCCAGAATAGGCTTCAGGGGCCCATCCGAATCGCTAAATAAACCCAAAAAATCCAAAAGAAACAAAGTAAACCTTAGCTTATAAACTGCTGTCGACAGAGGTGCGGACCTCACGGCGCCATTGAAGGTGATCGAGAGGTGGAACACAAAGAAGAATTTTCCATCTTTTCCCACGAAGAAACCGATTGAGAGGAGGAGGAGGAAGCTGAGCAAAAGACGTCACGGTCGAAAAGGAGAGCCACAGATAAATTTTTGGCGCCTCGAGAAACAAGCCTTCCCGCCGACAGGATGGAGGAGAAAACTATTCATGGCGGCCATGGTTCCCGCATGATGACTGAGAAGCAAAAGCCCTTTTACCTTTCAACGAGTAAACCCTAGCTGTCTTGAGATTCGAACTATCTCACCGCGTCGACCTCCAGGTATCTTCTCCGCGGGCTAACTATCCGAAAAACACTGCCGAAAAAACAACCTCACGCCTCCACTCGAATCTCTGTGAGTTTGTAGGAAGAAGAAACACTGGAAGTTTTTAGCGACAAAAGGAGATAAGGATTTTGGCCGAGCTCGCCGGTATTGGATCTCACTGGCGATCTTGGGGGGTTGTGGTGCAAGGAGAGGCGGCTCGAGCGACGGAGGTGGACAAAGAGAGAGTTAAGAAAGATAAATTAGACGAGACCGATGTTTATCGTATCTCTGAGCTGTGAGTTTTCTTGAATAATTTAATTTTCTTTTTATGTCGGGAAATGCATATATGTGCTGCAATTATTTTTATTTGAAATTTTCTGTTTTTATTGAAATATTTCTTTGATATATATTTATCTTTCGAATTTTGAACATTACATATCCTTACGTTTACGTGATGAATTTCAAAGTTGATTGGAGTTTGTAGTGTAGTTAAGTGCACATGAGTAATATACCGCTTTATGATATTTCAAATAAAAATCTTGTAGAATATGGTTGTGTATTTTGAATGATAGGAACTGTGCAGGGATTACTCCAAATAGCTTTTTAATTCGAAAATTAGCAACAAGATTCACTAAAATTGCTTGAAAATTGATGCAAAAATCAAGATTTTTGAGAAACTTTGAGAGTGGAGGCTTTAAAATCGAGATAGAGGGAGTATAATGGAGGAGAAGGGTTTCAAAATTGGGTTAAAATCTTCCAAACCGGGTTGAAATCACGATTTTGTAGAAGAAGAAAAAATTACATGGGATCGGTCTGAGCAAACTAATCCACCAGAGCGATCTAAGCTCCTGAAATTTTCGATTTTTCGTAGGATTGGTTTGGCTAAACCGATTTTCCAAACCGATCTATCCCCCTGGAAATTAAAAAATCTTTGGATCAGTATGGCTAATATGATCTTCCAAACCGATCTTTGCCCCTGGAAGTTTAAATATTTGAGGATCAATCTGGGTAAATCGATCCACTAGACCGATCTTGCTCAAATTATTTTTCAAAACACTCCAAAACTGCACCAATCAACACTTAAACATCCCCAAAAGTTAGTAAACCAAGATCCATGCCAAAAGAAACTTAAAAACTAAAGAAAAAACTTAAATTGAAACGATATGTACAAAGGATACCATGGGATTTCCTCCCAAGCGGGCTTGTTTTAGGTCACTAAGCTTGACTTTGTTTTAAGTTCTATAGACCCTGAGATGGTTCCTTAAGGAGAACCGAGGTCTTTTCACCAGATTTTCTTCTTGGACTCATCTAACTGCCCATGTCTGGTGGGACATCTTGGTTGTTCACTTCAATCCCTTAACTAGCTCTCCTTCCAGCTCGATTGCTTTATCAGGTAGAATCTCCTTGATTGTGAAATTTCTTGAGAACCTTGAGTTTGCTTCACTTTGACAATGCTTGAGCTTTGGATTAAGTAGAAACACTTGAGGTCCATTATTGGAGCTTGAGGCTCAAACTAGTCTTTCTCATAATCTTCAACAACTTCCAAATCAGGCTCTTTGACATCCCCCAAGGTTTTCTTATGCGTCAAAACTTGGGTTACGTGCTCAATCATATCATCCTCCATTGAATCACCACTTGAGCACCCATCTTGATGACCTTCCTCATTCATATCTTTGTTAGAGAATAGCTGACCTTCAATTGTGGGTTTTTTCATGTTGTTCCTAATGTTAAAGATCATCTTGATAATTTTCCCCATATTCAACATGATGTTGCCTTTCTTGACATTGATTGCAGCCCAAAATGTGGCTACGAATGACCTTCCTAATATCATTGGATCATTTGGTTCCTTGTCCATTTCCAACACCACAAAATTTGTGGGTATCTCTACACTCCCAATCGTGAAAGGCAAGTTCTCTAGAATCCTATGAAGTTTCCTAATAGATCTATCTGCCAACAACAGAGTTATGTTGGAAGCTTTAAATTCATTGTACCCGAGCTTCTTGGAAATGGAGAGAGGCATCAAATTGGTAGATGCTCCTAGATCACAAAGGAATTTCTCAAAGGTCAATGGGCCTAATGAACATGGTAGAGTGGTTTCATTCAGTCACCATTGATCACCAGCTTTCCCTTAGTTTCACTCTTCTTCATGGACATATCAAAGATTCATGGGTATTTCTCCATTATTTCCTTCTTGAATCTTGATGGAAATGGCAACCTGGGTGTGTAGGGTGGTGGAATAAAAGGTGTTTCCTTCTCAATCAAAGCTTCATTTAGACCCAAACTTGAACGTCACTATCTTAAAGAAGACGAGTGTCCTGGGTAAATTCAGAGAAAATTGCATTGACATGTGCAAATTTTTTTGGATTCTGGATTGCTTTTCCTGGGAGTTGGCCAATTGGTTGAGTAGGAGGAATGGAAGTGGAAGTAGACATGTTTTCCGAAGAATTCACCCTTGAGGTCAAAGCTTCAATCTTGGTATAGATAGCACTAAAAGAGGTATCCATCTTGTGGTGGAGTTCACCAAGCTTCTTAGATGTTTCCTTGGAACCATTAGCTTGTCCATGAAGAATTTGATGTAGCGTAGCTTTCACATTAGATTGTTGAGCTTGTAGTTGTTGAGGTACGAAATCTGGAGGTTTTCCCATAGATTGTTGTTGTTGAAACCCCTTTGGGTGGGTTGCTTTGGAATGAAACCTTGATGTTTTTGTTGACCATAGTTGATGAAAGGTTTGGCTTGTTGTTGCAGTTGAGTTGGATAAACTTGATCTTGAGAATTAGCTACCTTGTTGCTGGGATAGGACAAGTTAGGGTTATTGTTGTGGTTAATGAAACATTTGTTATACACAATATTCTCCACCAAAACATAATGGTATATCCAAAAAGAAATCCAAATGTGATAGATCTTAGAAAAATTTTCATGAAAAATTTATAATATAATGGAAAAATTCTTTACAACATATGTTTTTTAAAAAAGACATTCATCACGTTTTTATTTGCAACTTTATAATATATAGCGAAAAGAATGCTTTCATATTTTTAAAAAATTAATTTCAAATTAACTGAGAATATATTTAGTCATGTTTAAGTTCTACTAGTGACTTGAAATTCTTGACATATTAATTTCTAGATGGTTGTCGGTCATACATTTTAGTAGCATCTCATGACATGATAAAATTTAGATTAAATGGATTCAGTCTATTTTAAAAATCAAAATTTGTTATCTAAGTTTTACTACCATATCAAACTTAATGAGTTCTCCACTTAAACCATTTGGTAATGGATAAATTGAATGATATGTTATATTAGACCATCTCCAACAGNAGACCATCTCCAACAGAGAACCCCTTGTGGGGTTTCTTATTAAAAATTTAATCATATTTTAATAGATTAAGAAACTTTAGTTAATTTTGGTCTAAGTGTCCTCCAATGGTAGAAACTCTAAAGGATTTCTTAATATATTTTTTTTTAAACACTATATTTTACATATTAGAAATAATTAAAATAAAAACATACAT
>OVBE01017585.1:0-10375 GCA_900406425.1 Iberis pinnata | reverse complement strand
CACCACTTGCAAATCGCCGATGCTATCGCCAAACTCGGAGTCGAAACGTCGGGAATGCTTTTTCTTTTTTTTTTATGCGCAAAATCACTTTGGACCCAAAATAAAGACGTCCTTATTTTGGGTCGTCCTTACAATTAATGGACATTTTCGGATTTTTAAAAATTGAAAAAGGCCCAAGGACCCAAACACGGACCTGCGATAATGTTGCTCTTAGACAGACAACTTGTAGTAACAAGCAAAATCGTTAATTGAACACTTATACTCTTCTGCGCACGCAATTTCATAAAAGTCGGTGTGTTACATCATATAACTTGATCTCCAAGATATTAACTTTGAATCGTATGAAGTCACGTTATTATTCTTTACGAGTTTTATAGAGACTTCAATCACTTCTTTGACTATTGTGTGAATAAATTTTCCTATACACTAGCAAAATAGCAATACTAACCGATATACTTTAAAAACCATCGTTACCACTGGCCATATTTTTCTTTGTTTTAAAAATATATATTAAGTATGTCACTATTGATATACGTGGATCAGGGAATGGTACCTTTTAAAGATACGCTCTCTATATTCGTAGTTTAGGACTTAGACTATGAATTTAGAGGTACTTTCATAATTCTATTATATACAATGACTTGAGTCAAAGCTATTAATTAATTAAATGTGAGATTACTAGGATTGGAAGAATCTTGAATTTATGGGTATTTTTTTCGTTATTGTTTAGCGAAGAAGCAAACTTCACGCGTTAATTTTCGAGAAACTGCGTCTAATAGTTTAATAAACGGAGAGATGAATTTCGATAAGAAACAAACTTTGTATAATATATTAATATGGACTCTCGTGCAAAAACAAAATAAAGCAGGTGTTTTTGGACATACTGAAAATCGAAAACAATCTTAAACAAGAAGGCAATAACACGTAGAAAGATGACTAGAGTGTCGTTTAGATTGATATTGTCTCACTAATCTCCAATTGGACCATTATGTGGTTTATCTAAATAATTTTTTGTTTGGTTAGAGAAGTGAAATCAAATTGGTCAGATACGTCGTTAGTGAAGAAGACACGTTTTAAAGAGCATCCCGCGTTTCTGCCACATAACCGAGTTCTCTCATACAACACGTGGCCTCCTTATTTTTTACACTTCTATCATCACGCTCGCTTTGTTTTTTTTTTTTTTTTTCCCAGCACATATTTTATTAAATTAGATGGAAATTTTTTTTAAAAATACTCGAACTATTTAATTTTTACCCGTTTAATACACGAATTTGTTTCGTTGCCATATTAATTCTTATATTTTTATTCGTTGCTATTTTAAATCTCAAACAATTTAAAATCGTAACTTTCTCAAATTTCTGTATGTCAACTTAATAAATCCGTTAGTCAACTTATTATTAAAAAAACAAAAAAAAACAAAACAAAAAGACAAAAAAAAAAGAAAAAAGAAAAAAAATCTCTCCCATCCTCTTCATCTTTTTTCATATTCTTCATCTTTTCAAAATTTTTATCTCTTAATCATTTCATCACCTCTATTACAAAAATCTCAAACGAAAGTAAAATCATAAGAAAAAAAATTCTAGATCTATTTTTTGTGAAACTTTGCAAAATAGAAAATAATCAAAATACTCTTAGACTGTCCCTTTACTGCAATGTTTTCCCATATTCAAGAATTGTTCTTATCACCGGAACAAGAGCCACAACTTTAAGTAGATTTTGTAATTTCAGAGATAAGTAACATTTGGAGCAATTACTACCCAATTTGAGAATTTAGAGTTAGGATTTGTGAAAAAATGAACAAAATTATAGTAGAATAAAAGTAGAACGCATCAAAAGTCAAGAAATTTTCCAGAAAAGCCATGATTTCCCGGAAGAAGATGAAAAAAGATGAAGAAGATGAAGATGAAAAAAGATGAAGAAGATGAAAGAGACAAAGAAGAAGAAGATGAAAGAGGGACATCATGGTAACATCCAATTAAGTGCTTTCAAAACTATTTTTAGCGGGAAAGTAATATTGGTTTAATGATATTCATAAATTTATATGAGGTAAGTAACACCATCTTATCTGAGAACGAATCCTTAGGTCAATAATTATGTAAAAATTGACTATTAAACCGATTTATTGTGGTTCAAAGACAAAAATATTTAATTTTATTAGTAATGTGAATAACTACAAACATGATAAAGTTCTGTCCAACATAAAATATATAAGATTAAGTCATCGCATATTATTTATAAATTGTTAGTAATTTTTGATAAATATAGTCGAAAAACTGTTAAAAATTATTTTCACTAAGCAAACCCAGAACATCAACCCTAATCTATCCCTATCCTCAGGAACTTGGATGACTACTCACTACTCATGGGAGTAGAAGCAGATGAAACAGCAAACATAACTTCAAACCTAAACATGCAGATCTAAGAAGAACAACAAGAATACAAGCCCAGAAATGAAGAACAACAATGAAACAGTAAACTAAAACAGAAGGTTAAGGCTTAAAACGAAAATAGAGATGCACAAACCAAAGAACAACCTAAAGCTAAGCAAACTAAAGAACAACCACGCTAAGTGCTGCTCCATTCCATGTTAAGTGTTGCTTTTCTGAATTCTCACAAAACCTCTCTTTTCAGGTTCTGCACCCTTCTTCAGGGTCTGCACCTCTTTCAGGTTCTGCACCCTTCTTCAGGGTCTACACCCTTCTTTAGGTTCTACACCCTTCTTCAGGGTCTGCACCTCTTTCAGGTTTTGCACCCTTCTTCAGGGTCTGCACCCTTCTTCAGGTTATACAGCCTTCTTCAGGGTCTGCACCTCTTTCAGGTTCTGCACCCTTCTTCAGGGTCTGCACCCTTCTTCAGGTTCTTGCCCAAATTTGCACTTATGTTCTGAAAACTCCTGAAAGTCCTGAAAATTCTCCAAATGCGTGCATATGCGAATACTAATGGCGAAATCCCTAAAAATCACAAACTTTCTGAAAACAACTATAAATGTGATATATGCAACCTAAAGACCTCAAAATTGATGTTAAATGACTTTTAAAAACCATGAAAATTAAGAGTCGTCGGGAAAACTATTTAAACAGAGAAGAACGATCGAATTCCGACAAACGAGTCATCCCCTCGTCTATAGTCATAGATGACCATCAAGACAAGTGAATCATCCCCTCGTCTATAGTCATAGACGAACATCAAGATAAGTGAATCATCCCCTCCTCTATAGCAATAGACGACCATCAAGACAAGTGAATCATCCCTTCGTCTATACTCATAGACGACCATCAAGACAAGTGAATCATCCCCTCGTCTATCTCATAAACGGCCACTATAATAAGCAAGGGATCCTCTCGTCCATCATAGAGACCATCAAGAAGAGAATCATTTAGCCCTCAGCTACTCTCGCAGAAAACTAGAAGATGATCAAGACTAAATGCTCACCCAATCCCCTTGTCGATAAGGAGACAATTCAGGCTTGGTCTTTGCTTAACCCTTCTCGTTGGCTAGAAGACAACATAGAAGCTATCTAAATCATCAGTCAGGAAGTAGCATCAAATGAATCCCATATAATTTATCAAGCAATCGACCAATCAAGAGCCTCTTCTACAAGAGATCGTCGACTAGCCAACCCTCAAGACCAAACCTGACAATAAACTTGCAGTACAGGTTCAACATTTGGCACCGTTTGTGGGAAGAATTTTTTTTAAAAATTCAACATCTTCAAGAAATGGTAGTAGTAGAAGATGACGAACAACAACCAACACATTGCAGAAGAAGACGAGCCTAACGTCGAGGAAATACAGGCCAAAGAACCACCATCATCCATACATCAGCAACAAAAAACTCGGGGTAACCAGCAGGCCGAGACCACATGAACTATTATGCAACGCCTAGACGACCAAGCTAGCGAAACAAGGGAATTATGCACCAGATTTGATGCGACCATAGCAGCCAGCGAGAGAATAGCAAACCTCGAAGCACTCAACCGAAACCTTTTTGGCACCACGAGCACTGTCCCACCCATGAGACAAAAACAAATAATAATCGACTCGGCCAACCAAACAATACAGCCGCCTATAACAGACACACAAATAAACGCAAAACAAGATGAAAGCCCTCAAGGAACAACTCCGCAAAATGAGCTCTCAAGAATACAAGGCCGTTAGATTGCCTTGAAAATTGAGCGTGTCGTAAAAGAGACACATCAAACCTCATTTACTAGCCGCATTACAAGAACCCAGATCAATCATACCACCAAAGTTAAGCGCCCCATAATCAAAGGAAATAATGACCCATGCCATTATATGACTACCTTCACCATCACGATGAGACGCTCGCGCTTCGCCCCCAAAGAAAAATATGGGGGGTATTGTCAGATGTTCGTCGAAAACCTCGGCGAAGCATCGTTTACACGGTTCTTCTGTCTGGTGCCTGGGACCATAGACACCTTCCAACAACAGTCTACCGCCTTTGTAAAGCACTACTCGATTTTCATCAAGAAAAAAAATCGACTGCTGAACTATGGATCCTCACCCAGGGGAGTCGAGAATCATTAAGGATATCGAAAAATTCAAGAAAATCGTCTTTCGCATCGTTATATCCAACGAGGCTGCCAACTGAGCACTTTATAGCCTGGTGGCAATAATCTCGAATTATAGTTCAGACATCTCTGATTTTATTCTTTGCGAGTGGAAAATGTTTTATTTATTTGTAATTTCATATGTCGAAAAATAATTCTTAAAGAAATGCGCCATTGTTTTACTTTTATAATAGGTTAGTTATAATCTCAAACTGTCAAAGTTAGGTATAAACTTTTGATTTATCTTCACTTATATACATTCTTTTTCTGGCACCCACTTATATATAATGTTCTAATAAACGATATAATTGGTAATACACGTTTCCTGGACAACTCGGTTTAGCAATAACCCCTTTCGGACGTCACACAATCTTATGTTTTAAAAACAATTATCTACGCATCCTAAATCTTTGGGAAATTTTTCAAAAATATACAAACTATTGAAAGTTTGGTAAAAAAATACAGAAACTATTTTCAGTAGTTGTTTAATACACCAACTATCAGACATCAATCTTTTTATATTCAAACTTTCAAATTTTATTGATTTTAGATGTCGTAGTTAACAAAAATCTAATTGAGGTTAGTCATAATTTTTTTTTACATGTACTATTTAGTACATGAACTATTAAAATTTTTCAGTTTAATACATGAATTATTACAATTTTCTTGCTTAATACATTAACTAACAAAATTTTATAATTTCATATATGTATTCTTTTAAATTTTGATGTTACTAATATTGCTAAAATATGTGAAATAAATACTAAAACAATTACATATTAATGTAAAAAAATTAAAATTAAATGTAAGAATTATAATAATACAACTCTTTTATACAATTTCCATAACTCGTTATATTTTCACTAATAAAATATTTATAATGATGTATTTACATTTTTATATTTGAATATGATACGAAAGATTATTATAATTCTCACAATATATTTTGTATTTAATTTTATATTTTAGAAAGTTATATTTTTCTATTTAATTAATATATTATTGAAACATACAACACCCAAATAAAAATTGAAAACTTTTAGCTATAATGTATCAAATGTGTTGCAACACCACGCAAATGACGATACAAACTAGCAAAACATCGTATAAGAAAGTTGTATTATCATAATACTTACATTTAATTTTAATTTCTTTTGTATTAATATAAAACTATTTTACACGTTTTAAACTGTGTTTTAACAATTTTAATAACATGAAAACTTTTAAAAAAACATATATCAAACTATGAAATATGGTTAGTTTATGTATTAAATTGGAAAATTTTAATAGTTCGTATATTAAATTGGATAGTTCATGTATTATTTGGCAACCGAAAAAAGTTGGATAATTATAACTAACGTCCATTATCCTTTTGTTAAATGTGATGTTCAAAGTTAACGAAATTTGAAAGTTTGAGTATAAAAAAACTAATATCTAATAATTGGTGTTTTAAACCGTTATTCAAAATAGTTCATATATTTTTTTGACCAAAATAGTTGGTATATTTTTGGAGAATTTTCCCTAAATCTTTCCTTGAAGATGTTTTAATTTGACAATTCAATCACGCACACTTTCAAAAAGACTCACAAATACCAATGTTGAATGCATTTGCTATAGTTACCGTAATAACTAGTACTCCCTCCGTTTCTGAAAGGAGGATGTTTTGGAGTTTTTACGTAGATTAAGGAAATCTACTTTTACTTTACTTTATGCCTTTCTTTTAAAATGTTTTCACCTAAAATATCATCATTTTAGAAACAAAACTAAATTCTATATCTTTCCAGTTTTTTTTTAGATTTGGATTTGTTCTCTTTTGATTTAAGGTTGTTTTGTAAGAAAAACGTAGGATGTGTGTTGAATATGAAATTTGAGAGGATTTATGTTAAGATGATAAATCATGTGTTATTTAATTTTATTTTTATTGTCATAAAATCCATTATTATTGGATTCGTAATTTGAAAAAGTACCATCAAATCCATTGTTACTGGATACATTTGATGTTGTGGATTCAGGAGATTTAATGGTATTTTAATGGATTTTGTTAGTTAAAAATACAAAATTTCAAATCTTGTAGTTTTAGGAGGAGTTGTAGAGAATTTTAAAACAAATCACATGAATATCCTAATTTACCTAAAATCACTTTAAAACTCACCAAAATCCAAGGGTGCAAATGGTTTGCATTTTAGTGGAATAAAAGTAGAGGAAAACATGGATTCCATCATATTCCTCTACTATTAAACCATTGTCAAATATTTAAAGGGAAATGTTTTCCTCTAACTCTAGAGGAATGAAGTAGAAAAAACACAATTCCACCAAAAATTATTCCTCTCCAAATTTGTAGAGGAATATAACTGAAAATTTTCCTCTAACTTTTATTCCACCAATATTTTTCTACCTAATTCTACTAATTATTTTTTGTGTCAATCATTTGCACCCCAAATAACTTCAAATCATTTAAAATGTTTGTTTGAATATCTTTGAATAAAATCTAATTAGGTTTGTTATAATTATTTTTGTTTGAAATTACACAAAATATTTGAAATACAGGGAAAAAAACGAAAACATTTTTAAATTTTAGAAAATATGGTTAATTTTTAATAAGTAAAACTAACGATTTTCTAAATTTTAGTTATTTCATACATTTTTTATTTCTATGTAAAATAATTATATTTCCAAGCTTAATTATCATTATGATTTTGGGCCAGGGTTTGAATAAGGCCAGGGTTAGCACCTTCTAAAGGCCCAACACAAAATCAGACCCAGTTTGAAAAAGGTCCATTAATAGCATGTGACATTCTACCAGGTGGCGACACCTGTCAGATCACTATTCACAGCGATTTAGTCTAACCTGAAGCAGTATAAATAGGTGGTCAGATCGATCTAAGAGGGGGTCAGAAAAAAGGAGAAAGGGACGATGAGGAGATAGAAAGAGAGAATTCCCCGACACGAACGAAGTGGATCAAACGATCATAGAACAGAGTACCTCGGCTATTATAAGCTCGTCTACTAAAATTGCAGTGACTCAAGGCAATACCTCGTCCATAAGCAATTCGAGGACAACCAACTCATCTACGTCTATTCATAGTCGAAGTAGAAAGAGTTAGTATCAACACGCTATAGTCAAATAGCCTCGTCCAAGTCATATTTATTTATATAATATTTTAATACACGTCGTCTAACCCTTATCTCTGGTTGACCGAGTCTAGGAGTATAGTGCAAAGACCGGTTGAACATTTGGCGCCGAATGTGGGGATTAGCTAAGCTGAGGGTTACAGACGACAGACTAATGGCTGAAAATAACGAAGGCATACCTGACGAGGTAATCGAAGCACAGTCTCAGGTGGAAGCTCGTCAAGCAGAAACCAACCGTTTGATCATTCAACGTCTCGATGATCAAGCCAGAGAAGCGAGCGAATTTCAAGCTCGGTTTGAAGCTGCGTTCACAGATAGTGATAGAAGAGCTCGTCTGGACAACCTCAATAACACTCTCTTCGGGACACCTAGTGTGAAACCACAGCCCACTCTGACTGGACCAAATGACAAAACACCATAACCGAATATCGAATCCCAGACTAGCCAAGATGAATTGCTGCTTTGAAAGAGCAGATACGCGAGATGAGTTCACAAGTGCATCGAGCTATAAGTTCAGCCCTAGAGATTGAGCGCGTCGTTGAGGAAACTCAGCGAACTTCGTTCACTAAGTAGATAACCGACACGTAGATTGGCCAACTCGCCAAGATTAAGCTTCCGCTATACGAAGGTAATAGTGACCCCAGCCATCATCTCACCGCGTTCACAATAGCTATGGGGCGCACACGTTTCAATCCGGCCGAGAAAGATGCTTGATATTGTCAATTATTTGTCGAGAATCTCGGTGGAGATGCACTGACCTGGTTCTTGCGCCTCCCATCGGGAAGCATAAGCAGCTTCCAGCAGCTATCTACGGCCTTCTTGAAGCATTACTCGATCTTCATTGAGAAAAAGGCTTCGACAGCAGATCTTTAGACTTTGGCACAAGGATGTTGAGAACCTCTGCGGATCTTTATTGAAAGGTTCAAGGAATAGCGTCTCGGCTAACTATTCCCGACGAAGCGGCGATCGCAGCTTTGCGAAACTCTTTTTTGTATGAATCGCGTTTTCGCGAGGAACTCGTCTTAAATAGCCTCAAACATTGGAGGATGCCCTACATCGTGCAAGTTGTTTCGTCGAAGCAGAGGAAAAAAGGCTAAGATGATAAAAATCCATGGAAAAGAGCGTCAGAACCACAAGGAGAAGGATGAGTATAGACAACCCCGACTACATTATCCCAAATCCTTTGAGAAGAAGAAGGATGTGATCCATTATGTTCAGGGCCAGGGAAGTCAAACACAATCCGCGCCTAGACAAATCGATGGTAACATGAAATCTTTTTGCGAATTTCATGGAAGATCCGGGCATAGTACTGATGAGTGTCGACACATGAAGAATATGGTGCTGAAGCAATATGGTTCCTCAACGCCGAGGCAGGCAGCCCCCTGGGCTAGACAGCGAGGTGGTTTCAATTGCGACGGTTTTAGACAAGGTGTGGTAAATGACCGCACTGACGTGGCCAAAAGGAATCTTCATAGACCCCCGATTGACCAGGATATAGAACCACCAAAACGAGATAGAGAAAATATAAACGACGAGGTACAACCCATACCACGTCGGTGAATCAATGTTATTATGGGTGGATTAAGACAATGTAATGATTCGGTCAGAGCGATCAGGAAATTAGAGCGCAGAGCATCAGTGTCAAGAACCACCACTCTGGCTAATGGAACAGATGAAGACCTCGTGAAATTCACAAAGGCTGATGCCAACGAAGTGGATGCACCACATAATGATTTTCTTGTTATCGAGCTAATGTTTGAAGATTGCGAGGTCTCCAGGGTATTGGTAGATACTGGAAGCTCGGTGAATATTATCTTTAAAGAAACCCTTACAAAAATGGAGATAGACGAGGCAAGGATAAAACCTTCGTCCCAGATACTCATGGGTTTTAGTGGTGAGACAGTCACAACAGTAGGAAGCATAAAACTTCCCTTAAGCATAATGGGCGTAACCCGTATTGTGAAACTGTTGGTTGTCGACGAGCACCCAGTTTTTAATGCAATCTTGGGAACCCGGTGGTTATTCATGATGAAAGCCATGGTGTCTATCTACCATCAATGTCTAAAATTCCCTACTCCAAAAGGGACTAAGACAGTTCGAGGTAATCAGAGGACTACACGAACTTGCTTTATAGCCGAGCATAAAGCACGTAAAAGATCTGAAGCATAGCAACTACTGACGAAGCTTGACGATAAGGCCGAGCCATCATCCACAACCAGACAATGCACAATAATTTTAGAACCAATCGACCAAGTGTCCATCGATGATAACAACCCATCGCGTCGTACTAATATCGATCGTCATTTGGAAAAACCAATTCGAGACGAGCTTATCTCATTCTTAAAAAGTAACGTCAGCACATTTGCGTGGTTGATATCTGATATGGCGGGTATTGACCCATCAGTCATATGCCATGAGTTGCACGTCGATCCCACTATAAAACCAGTCAGACAGAAACGCCGAAAGTTAAGGATTGAACGTAATCAAGCAGTCAACGACGAGGTAGAAAAACTGCTTTAGGCTGGTTCGATACACGAGGTCAAGTACCCCGAATGGATAGCCAACCCGGTCGTAGTAAAAAATAAGAATGGGAAATCGCGAGTATGTGTGGACTTCATGATATACTTGTATTTTCACTCGTTTTTAGCCTTTTTCCGCATCCATTTAGGTAGA
>OVBE01017583.1:0-10377 GCA_900406425.1 Iberis pinnata | reverse complement strand
TCTTAGTCTTGCTTTTGTCTTTGTGCACTTCCTTGGCTTTGTTTGAGACTTCACCAGGAACGTTGGAACCAAGACTGCGGAATCGAATTGTTTTGTTGCAGAGGTGCCTGGGATCGATCCAGGTTCGTTGCAAGATCGATCTCGAGGGAGCTGAGATCGATCTGCGCTGAGTTGGGATCGATCCCGAGACTGCTGAGTGGGATCGATCTCGTTTCGCTGTAGAGTTGCCTGGGATCGATCCTGCATTGAGTTGGGATTGATCCTGCAGCTGCTTGGAGGTAAGTTCAGTCCATTCCACAGTTGAGTGCTCAGTTCCAAGTCCATTCCAACGTCAAGTGTTGTTTTTCCTAAATTTCTCAAATCCTTCCCAAAAATACCTGAAAGTCCTGAAAAACCTCCAAAATGCGTGCATATGCAAATTCTAATGCAAAAATCCTAGAAACACTAAAGTTAGTGAAATCAACCTTAAATATGATGTATGCACGCTTTTAGACCTCAGAATCGATGCTAATTGATGAGTAAAAACCGTGAAAATTCAGAGTCATCAGTCACTCTCCAATCATCCAATCTATGATGGTTATACTTTTTATGTAAGACTAATTTTAAAATATTTTAATTTATAAAAATTATTTTTTATTATTTATTTATATTTTCAATGATTTTATTATTTTTACATTATAGATATAATATAGATAAAAATTGTATTTTTATTATTGGCAACGATAGGTATATCGTTAGTTGATGCTAAATAACGACATTCACAAGAGACGTAAATTAGTGGCATGTAAAACTGCATCGTTAAATAATGACATCAGTAAGTAACGATAATTAATGATATTAAAACATCATTAATTAGCGACAAGTTAAATGTCGCTATCTAACATGAACACTTATGTCACTAATGCATAGATGGGTAACGACGTGCATGGTGTAAAGACATAGCAGCATTTTAGAGACTTTGATGTTTGTGCAGTGTCACCTAAATGAATCTAAGCTGTCATTGTTTACCAACGTCTAGGTCGTGGACATATAGCATTTTTTTAAAGACATCATCGGTAACATCACTAATTAGAGACGATTTTAGGATGAAAACAAATTATGATATGTGATTAACGACATAAGTCATAGTCATGCTGTCAATAATATGTGGCAATTGCTATCAGCTAAATTTTAAGAACTTTTCTTGATATTGTTCATGATCCCTTCAACAAATCTTAGTGTAGATTTTAGTGAAATAAGTTAAAGAGATGTCCAAAATTCATACATTAACTTAGGAAGATTCAATTCTGAGTCATATAACTAAGAAAAATATTCCCTATAAACAATCTGCCTATAGTTACATATAATAAAATTCATAGAGGCTTAATTAAGAAGGAGACTGCAAAACTAAGCAAACCAACGATTCTATTAATCTTAAATATTGAAAGAATACCCTGATTATATTTCTACTTTTTATACTAATATTCAATTTGGATAAACTTGTTCTTAATTTCCTTATATCAAATTATATTACTGTAAATATAATGAAATTTACAAGTTATAAAGGTGTCTTAGACTACCATATCTCTTATACAGGGTTGGCCCATAATAAATTATGGTCCTAATCCAAATTAAATGTTTTGTGTCCTTTAGTAAAGATTTTTTTTCAAAAAAAAAAAAATTGTGTCCTTTCGATTAACAAGAAAACACATGAAATCAGTTAGGGCCTAACCCATGGCTTATGTCATGGTTCGGGTCTGCTCTTATCAAGATCAATATCTTATTCTCTATGTAGTTAACAATATGCATGAGTAATGAATTTATTATTTTTAATTTCTTGAAAGGTTAATCACGACTTGAAAAAGAGTTGAGTCAATCACGGCTTGATTTCTATGGTTGTTAAAGATATGTCTCGAAAGAAGAAGTTTGAACTCTTAGTATATATATATATCCTTAGAGAAGCATCATGTTACAAGCTTCTAGCATATTTTTTGTTTTGCTTTTTATGGATGTCAACACTGATGTCATGGCTTCGTAATTTCTTTCTCCTATTAAGGTTTGAACGTTACCCTGAGTGTTATGTATATATATCTATAACTAAGACAAATAATTAACTATGTAAGTGCTAACAATGAAGATATGTGAGCTTTGTGTATTGGGTTTATTGTGTAGGGTTATAGTTTCCATAGGTATAAATACTGAAGAACTCCCATTTTGTAATTTTTGATATTTTGAGTAAAGAAAACATAGAATCTGTCATGGTATAAGAGCTAGGTTTGGGAAGTTTGTTCAGAAGAAAATCTCAAAATCATCACACAAAAATCGAGGTATTGTGTGTTCTTATTGTTCGAAATATAGTCATGATGTTTACTCATGTTATCAAGTGCAAGGATATCCAGATTAGTGGCTGGAAAAGTATGGAGAAAAAAGAAGAAATGAGGATTTTTTGTCAGATTATGGAAGATACGGTATGTTTCTAGAAAATATGTAAATCTTGTGTGTAACACGCAAAACCTAGAGGTATCATACATCAAGTATAATGACGATGCATATGGGTCTGGAAAATCTGCTACTTGGGTGTGTGACACACAGAATCCGGGTGTGTCACACATCAAGTCGAAACCGATGATGTGATTGACAAAAAATCAGTCCAAAAGGATTGCGCAATCATTTGTATCAGCATCAGACTCTGTAAAACCAGTTAGTAAGTTTACAGATGAATGGATATTGATAGTGGAGCATCAGATCATATGACATGGACATTGAATCATATATTCGACATATATCGAGTAACACCAAGTTTGGTTGGGTTACCTAATGGAACTACAATGGTTTGTGATCGAAAGGGAAGGGTAGTGTTGACATAATCATTAACGCTGAAAGATGTTCTCTTTGTGGAGGAATTGAAATGCAATCTTATCTCAGTATCTCAAGTCATCGATGATAAGAATTGTATTGTGGTATTCGCTAAGACATGTTGTCTATTGCAAGATCTTAATTTGCATATTCCAATTGGAGTAGGAAAACGAAAATAATGACTGTATTTTCTACAAGGTATTGAGAGACTTCGACATGTCAAGAAATTGGGACGTTTGAATTCTTTGGGGATATGGGATAAGAGAATGGGTCACACCTCTAAGAAGGTGATAAGGAGATTGTTGCTGGTCGACCTGAAGAGTGAAGGTATATCTTGTTGTGATATTTGTTTTAAAGCAAAACAATGTCGTACTGAGTTTCCATTGAATAGTGATAAAAATAGAGTGTTTTGAGATGATTCACTTTAATTTATGGGGACCATATCGAACACAGAGTTCGTGTAGAGCTTCTTTTTCTCACTCTAGTGGATGATTTTTCAAGAGTTGTATCGGTTTTTCTTCTTGCTGGCAAGTAGCAGGTGGAGAAAACTATGGTGGATTTTTTTGCTCTCATCTTGAGACAATTTGACAAGCATTTGAAAGTTGTGAGTAGTGAATAATCGAATTTAATTTATGAAGATAAGGAGTTATTTTCGGGATACAAGAATTATTCATCAGACTTCCTGTGTGGGGAATCCTCAGCAAAATGGGAGAGTAGAAAGGAAACATCATCCAATATTGAATGTGGCACGAGCATTGATGTTTCAAGGACTACCAATAAGATTTTGGGATGAATGTGTATTGAGTGTTGCATATTTGATCAACAGGGGACCATGTGATTTACACAAAGGAAAGAGTCTTTATGAAATCGTCTTTAGAAAAGCTCTTATGTGCAGTGAGATACAGATTTTTGGTGCATCGTTTATGCGCATAATCAGAAACGCGATGGAGATAAATTTGTGAGTCGAAGCATGAAATGTGTTTTTTGGGGTATCCTTATGCGAAGAAAGGTTGGACTTTATTTTATTTGGACACACATGAGTTCTTCATATCTTGTGATGTCACTTTTTTGAAGAAAAATTTCCCTATTTAGAGGAAAAAATTTTTCCTAGAGTAGACAAAGTTGATTTCGAAAAATTGGGGTCTTTTGAGGAAAGTGTTGTTGTATATTAAGACGATGAGGTTCTACCACCACAACTGGCTGTTGAAATAGTATGACCGATTGGAACAGAGGAAGTGACTGCTATAACAGAGAATGAAAATATGGCAACAAAGACTGTAGAAGTCGTTTCACATCTTAAGTCTGAGCCACAGTCGGAGACTATGTGTGACATAAAATTGGACAGAGGAATGAGAAGGAAGGAAGCTTCTATGATATTATGTGACTATGTGCTTAACACAGTGATTCAAACTGTGCTAGACACAAAACTGCAGAGTGCAGACCATGAGTACAATCTTGAAAATTATGTGAATTGTGACCGACTTTTTGAGTCTCACATGTGTTTCTTGGATAGTATAACTGCAAGAGTTGTGCCAAGATCGTTTAATGAATCAATGAAGTGTCCAAAGTTTCAAGATGCAATGCAATTATAGGTGAAAGCCTTAGAACGGAATTAAACTTGGTCGATTGAGCAACTACCACCAGGTAAACGTGTGATTGGGTGTAAGTGGATTTATACTATCAAGTATAAGTCATATGGAACTATTGAGAGATATAAGGCACTTCTTGTAACCTTAGGTAATCACCAAAGAGAAAGAATTGATTATTCTGACACATTCGCTCCAGTTGTGAAGATGAGCATTGTTCGATTAGTTCTCAAAGTGGTTGCTAGAAAGAATTGAGAACTACATCAAATGGATGTGCATAATGCATTCCTCCATGGTGACTTAGAAGAAGACATATTTATGACTCTTCCTCAGGGGTTCAATGCGTCTAGAGAAAGTATGGTATGTCGTTTGCAAAAATCACTATATGGTTTGAAACAGTCTTCGCGTTGTTGGTTCGCGAAACTCTCAGATGCACTTGTGAGTTATGGCTTCTTGTAGAACAAATCTTCTTACTCCTTGTTCTCATTGGTCAATGTTTTTGTACAATTGCATGTTCTAGTGTATGTGGATGATCTTGTGGTGACATGGAACTCTCTTATGGAAATTCAGAAATTCAAGACTTACTTGAGTGGTTGTTTTCATATGAAAGATTTGGGGAAGCTTAAGTAATTTATCGGACTAGAGGTTGCACGAAGCAAGAAAGATATTTATCTTTCACACGTAAAATATGTTCTTGATATTATTGTTGATGTTGGGATGCTTGGTGGTAAGCCCATTGATTTCCCGGTGGAGCTGAATCATCAGTTAGCAAAATCTACCGGGAAAGAGCTTCTTCATCCAGATGAGTATAGGCGACTTCCTGGACGGTTGATTTACCTCTCTGCTACTAGACCGTATATTTCTTATTCGGTACGTTTCTTATCTCAGTTTATGTAAAATCCAAGAAAAGATCGTTAGACTGCTGCTTTGAGAGTTGTTCGATATTTGAAAGGGTGTTCAGGGTTAGGAATACTTTTGACATCGAATAACAACTTTCATTTGACAGCTTGGTATGATTCAGATTGGGTAGATTGTCCTCTTACGCGGCTATCATTGAATGGATGGTTAGTTCAACTTGGGAGATTCTCCAGTGTCTTGGAAATCAAAGAAACAAGATGTAGTCTCTTGTTCTTCCGTTGAAGCAGAATATCGAGTTATGGTTGCTACGTTGAAAAAGCTCAAATAGATAAAGAGTATGTTGTCTTCTATGGATATTGTACATTCGGGTCTGATGCAGCATTTCATATTACAACTACTATCATGAAAGGACCAAACATCTAGAAGTGGATTGTGATTTCATTTGTGATGATATTAAGCTTGGGATTGTTCAGATAAAGCATGTCTCTACAAAGGATCAGTTGACAGATATATTCACTAAGGCGCTTTGAGGACAACCATTTCAGTTACTTCTGTCTAAGTTGGACATTCGAGATCTTCATGCTCCAACTTGAGGGGGGGTATTAAGATATATGGGTTTTGTGTATTGAACTTGTTGTATAATACCTAAGAACTCCCACTTTGTAACTTTGAGATTCTGAGTAAAGTAAACACAGAATCTTTCATTAAGTAAGGAAAACAATGCATTATAATGAAATAATATACATTAGGATTTTATTCACAATGTGCATTGGTTATTATTTTTAATTTGAAAAACGTAAGAAATAACTGTTACTTTCACAAAAAAGTTTTTTATCCACAATGTATTTAACAAATACACTTTATTTAAACTCTCTCTATTATGATGATTTTCTCATGCAATCACTCAAACACAAACATTCATATGATTGCCCAATACAAAACAAAAGTGACTCAAAGAATTGCGTTAAGACTTAATCCTCTATTTACATATCTTAAGTCCTTTCTACTTTTTTGAAACCTTGCATTGTTCATTTTTCCCAAACATGCAAAACTTCCTTTTTGTCTTCTTGTTTCCATTTGTATTGATATTTTTCTGCACGTTTTTGGTTTTTAATGGACAACTCAGTAGCATGCGCCAAATCCCTTTTTCTAGTCTTCATATTCTCACATCTTTAATCTCTCTTTTTTTACTGAGTTTTCCACTCAAGCAACTTTTGTAATTAACGTGAAGGACAATCATTTCAGTTACTTCTGTCCAAGTTGGGCATTCGAGATCTTCANGGGGGGGGGGGGGGGGGGGGGGTATTAAGATATATGGACTTTGTGTATTAAGTAAACATAGAATATTTCACTAACTAAGGGAAAAAATGCATTATAATGAAATAATATACATTAGGAGTTTATTCACGATATAACTGGATTATCATTTTTAATTTGAAAAACGCAAGAAACAACTGTTACTTTCAAAAAACCCTTTTTATTTCTAGTCACAATAACAATTATTTAACGAATACACTTGATTAAAACTCTCACTCTAATCTAATGATTTTCTCATACAATCACTCAAACACAAACATTCATTTGATTGCTAGTACAAAAAAAATGACTCAAAGAACTGCGTTAAACATTCGACTTAATCCTCTATTTACATATCTTAAGTCCTTTTTGCTTTTCTGAAACCTTGCATTGTTCTTTTTCCCAAACATGCAAAACTTCTTTTTTGTCTTCTTGTTTCCATTTTTATTGATCTTGTCCTGCACGTTTCTGGTTTTTTATGGATACCTCAGTAGCATGCGCCTAATCCCTTTGTGTAGTCTTCATATTCTCACATATTTAATATCTTCTTTTTGACTAAGTTTGTCACTCAAACAACTTTTATGATTAACGTGAATATAATCACAAAGAAGAGAACCCACACAACACACAAACCCACAAAATATTTTCACAAACATGTAACCATCAATCATGGAAAATTAAGTTCGGATTATACATTAATCTACAAATATAAAGTAAGTTTGACATCACACACAATTACAACCAAATACCTTTAAGTGGCGGACCCAGAAATAAATATTACCTGGTTCAAAAAATTTGTATAAACAAAAAAATATATAATATATAGTATAAAATAAAATACATATTAAAATTTATGAGAGTTATAACAAATTCAAACATTAGTTTATTAGTATTAAAATGTTTTTTTTTTTTTTACTAATACTTTAAACTATGTTTAATAAAACATACCATAATGAATAAACTTACAAAAAAATTTGGTGGTTCAATTGAACCACTATAGGCACACCTAGGACTGTCTTTGCCTTTAAGTACTCTGAAACAAAAGAAAAGACACTAAAGTACTACCTCATAAACTGAAAACTCTCCTCGAACATTTGAATCACATTTCAGTTTCCTAGATGATTCTCTTATCAAATGTTCTTCATCCTTGATTGGCAACAGTTAGTTAAAAACACAAGATTCATACAAAAAGAGACACAAGAAAACTGACATGTTCTAGTAGCATCGTGGAGAATTTGAATTGCATAATGCATGGCGTGGCGATAATGATCACTATTAAACTATGCTTATTTGACATGTTCATTCAAGAATAGTTTTGGAGCAGACCATTGTTCCTCGATATGTTTTATTTTTTGATGAGGTAAGCTTGAAGATTACTTGAGGATCAAGTAAATATATTTTCCTATTTATGTTTAGATAAGATAGGGTTAGGAGATTATGTTATATATTTTAGGAGTTATCTAGAATATATTTGGAGTTATCTAAACCTATGTGAAATCTAATTATGAATAGGAAATTGGTGATTATATAAGGAGATGCTGAGTTGTGGTATAACTTATGATGAGAGTTTATGAGATTTGAAAGGTTTAGGTTTTGAGGGATTTTTCTAAATCTAATAAAGAAGAGTTATTTCTTTATATATAAGTCTTATCATCCAACAATTGGTATCAGAGCTTAAGGTGAAGTTCTGCACGAGATTTGCACGAAACGAATTCTGCACGAGATTTGCACGAAACGAATTCTGCACGAGATTTGCACGAAACGAATTCTGCACGAGATTTGCACGAAACGAATTCTGCACGAGATTTGCACGAAACGAATTCTGCACGAGATTTGCACGAAACGAATTCTGCACGAGATTTGCACGAAACGAATTCTGCACGAGATTTGCACGAAACGAATTATGCACGAAATTTGCACGAAACCGATTCTGCACAGAATCTGCACGAAACGGATTCTGCACAGAATCTGCACGAAACGAAATCTGCACAGAATTTCCACGAGACCTATCAGAGCCTTGTGAAAAGAAGATCATGAAGGCATCATAGGAGATATCGTTCTAAACACTGAGAAGAAAGAAGTCGGATTATCCTCAATACATGTCCCAATGCTGAACGCCACTAACTACACAGTTTGGGCAATGAGGATGAAAATCGCGCTTAAAGTAAAAAAAGTGTGGGAAGCTACAGAGACAGCTGAAATCGATGAAGATAAGAACAACCTAGCAATAGCAGAGATCGTCAAGCAACCTCATAAGTTTGAGTATCGGCTAAAACGGCCAAGCCCACTCAAAGAAGATTTTCTAGCCTATATTGACTATAAGTTCGGCTTGATGAGCTTCAAAGCTTGCAAAGGAAGGTGATATCGCGACAGTATGATAACAGGAAGAAGAAATAGAGTTATGATTTCGCTGATGTTGCTAAGATAGTTGAGATTAAAAGGCTTACGACTACAAGGTATAAAGGGGATATCTATCTGTGGTTTAGGTATCTCGAGTTCTGTAGAATGAAGAAGGCATTGGCTCAAGTAACAAGGTTTCACCCAAAAGTGGATGGAGTGTGGAAGCCTGGGGAACTAGCATTGAGACAAGCTAAGAAGGATTGGTACGCTAGGGTAATGGATCAAGTCTATTCTAGAGTTGGTATAAAGGGAACAATGGGGTTAGAAGTCTGTTCTTTTGGGCATAAAAAGATGACATGCATGAGAATATATCAACAAATAGAGTTAAAAGAGTTTCACAAAAATTATGGAGGTGTTGATGGTTTTACGTATCTAGTGTTTGGAGTTTTTGTTGGAAAAATATGGTCGTATGATCTGAGAAGAGTTAATTATGCTTGTAAACATAATGGCATATAGATTATGCTTAAATTTGTCTCTACAATCGAAAATCGATTTGTGACATTAACACTAACACAAGAACATGGAAGAGTGTCTAAATTGTATCTTCGATTGCTTAGAGACAAGGAAACTCTGCGTAAACTAAAAGATGGGATTGAAGAAGATCAGAAACTGATTGAAGATATGAAAGTTGAAGCTATGAAAACTGTAATGGAAGCGAGTGAAGAAGCAATGTTTTTTAAGATGAGTACTTTGACCGAAGAAAATAGGTTGACTGGAATTATAAGAAGCGATAATCATAAAGAAGAAGAAACTGTTGAAAGTGAAAGAACTACCAAGAAGAAAGGGAAGCTTCTTGAAGAGATGCAGGAAAATATTGATATTGCTAAGTTAGAATTAAAAGAGAAAGAAGAAGCTTTGAACATCATGATAAACGACATTTCTTTGAAAGACCTCGAGGCCATGAAGACTAAGATTGACGTGAAGAAGAAGGAGCTCATTGAGCTTGAGGATGAGTTTGAGATGAAGCTTCAAAATATGAGGATCTCCCTTGATGAAGAACATGAGAAAAATAAAGGTGAGCTTGAGCAACTACGAGTTGAGATTGGCCACAAGGCAGAGCAGTTTCGGAACAGAGAAACATTTTTGCAAATAATGGAGAAAGAATTTATAGAAGAAATGTTGTTGATGTCTAATAAACATAGATTTGCTAATCTATTGTCTAACAAATACTTAAGTTTAATTATGTCATTAAGTACTTAAGATATCATCCAAATTCAAGTAAATTCCAACTCATTAATCCTATGTGAATCATGTTTAGTCTAAGCCATTAAGATTTNTTCAAACATACACAATTTAAGAAAGTCAAATAAAAGTCAACAGTTTAAAAGTCAACAGAAATTAAAACTTGATAATTCAAAGATAAAATATTAAGTGAATGGTTTAGGTAATTGATTTTGGTCAT
>OVBE01017582.1:0-10377 GCA_900406425.1 Iberis pinnata | reverse complement strand
GAGCTAAGGCCTCCGGCGAGACGTAGGGAAGTGATTCCCGAACTCATAAAACTCTCGGTGTTCTCTTCTTCTTTTATCTTCCAAAGTTCTTTGATATTTTCTTGATTCAGGTTTTGAATAAGAAGAAGACGACTCCAAAGTCGTACAACCTCTAGCCTTGACCAGAAGGCAAAAAAGACTGGCAAAAAGGTCCTCGTTCACTCCTCGTAGCATATTTCTTTGTTGCCACTTTGTCTTCCACTTGTTCAATCTTCAGCACTCGTGGTGCTTCGGTGTATAACGCCTCGCGTATCTCTTCGGTGATAAAATTTTATCTATAAAAATATTTAATATATTCCAAATCGATATCGATCTCAAAAATGTTAAAACTTATCTCAAATTGTTTGACAAAGCTTTTTGTCCTCTTGAGGCATAGAAGAAATGTTGGATATATTCTACTCAAAAGACTATATATCACCGGTTCATGGATTTTCTACCGCCATGGGAGGAATAGAATTCATTGCAAACCAGTTTTAATATGATTGGCCAGCCAAAGGTCACTAATAGATAAGTTTCGACAAGCTTCTAGAAGCCCTCTCACAACTCCATTGGAAATTATCGATGGACATTCAACGGTTTTAATTTAGGGTTTGAATTTTCATTTTATTTGTTTCAATTATGTAGTGTGTTCCATATGAAATATATCAATGCCAATAAGTGGGGAAATCAACATTTTAATACATTTGTTAAAATTCAAAAAACTTTAATATGTTTCATATATAAGTTTTAATGTATGTATTCAGAAACCTATTAATATTGTTGAAAACGTGATTAAAAAATAAAATGAAACCGCTTCGTTCTCTCTCTTACCCCGATTCATTGGAGATTGCTTTAACGGTTATTTCGTTTCTTTCTCCGTTCATGGTTCAATCGCATGAGGTTTTCATCGGTTATCTTATGCGCTTTTCATGGAATTGTTTCATCTCTCTCCTCTTTCATCACTCGACAATATCTATTTAAAGCCTGCAGTTCCCTTTCACTTTCCTTTTTCCCAACTCTATTTTCGATTCTCTCTCTGAAATGTCTGATAGAGTACGAACAAGAATGCAAAATCTCACACTTGGTTTGGAAGATGATGCTATTCACATACCTTTCGATTCGTGTAATCAAACTTTGGCCGTCACCCAACACAGTCTGGTTTTGTTGCCGGTGAATTCTGCGACGGCAGAACAATTGTGTGATGATGTTAGCATTGCCACATGTTTAGAGTGTAAGCGATTTTGTTTCTGGAAGAATCATTGACAACTCCAAAATCCAATTTCTTTTCCCATCTGAAGAAGCAATGAATGGTGTTCTTAGTCACAGCCCGTGGTCATTCAATGAATGGATTATCATGGCTTATAAATGGCAACCGCAATAGGATGATGAGGAATTGAAAACAATTCCTTTTTGGGTTCAACTTACAGGAATCCCGATGCAGTTCTTGTCTCTTGAGATGGTTCACGAGATTGGTCATAATTTGGGCAATTTCCTTGATATTGATTTCTCTGATGATGGAGGACATGCGGCATATTTTTTCTGCATCAAAATCATGTTCCATATCGACACTCCTCTTAAATTTCAACAAGTGTTCTATTTCGGTGTGATGCCATTGTTTTGAAACTGCACTACGAGAAACTAAGAAACTTTTGCTTAAAATGTGGCTCTTTAATACATTATGAACTCGATTTCCCTCTATTGGATGATCCATCGCCGGCTTCACCTTCATATGGTGATGATGACGATAACGAGGAAGATCCCGTTGAAGACTCGGCAGGTACACCGCCTCCTAAGACTGCCAATCAACCATCACCAAGTCCAACAAATAATCTGAATAGCCTGATCCTGAACAAGAGAGGCCGAATGGAGGATCAACCATCTTCTTCATCTAACTCGAGTGTTCATGGTGCAGGTTCAAGTGGCAATAAATAGGAGATAAGGCATATCACTGATGATGAAGAGACTCATGAGGTGATACTAAAGAGGAAACGCATGACTGTTGATGTTCATGGATTTTGGTATGGATCATCTGAATTCATGGAAAAAACAGGACATCAAACAATTCTTTCATAGATGGCAATTTTAAGACTTCTCCAAAAGCAACGAGTTCGGTGGGCCCAAACCCACTGGAGGGGCCATGAATACAGCCTTTTGGAACTATCATGTTTTGAAAGAGTCTACGGTAGTTCGACGCCTAAAAGAAATGACTTGTCGTTATTACTTAAACATACTTTTTCTCATCGAAACTAAGAATTCCGATGATGTTCTTCGCGATGTTGCTTCTAGATTAAAGTTTGATAATGTATAATATGTTAAGCCAATATGATTGGGTAGGGGGTTTAGCTCTACTTTGGAATTGTAATGTAAGGGTTTCTAAAATTTTCATGGATTCAAGAATGATTGATTGTAAGGTTAATTAGGAAGAAGGTTATTTCTATTATTCTTGTGTTTATGGGCATCCGGTTTGGAAAATGGGTCATATATTATGGGAAATACTACAACGAATTGCATTAACTAGAAACGGGCCTTGGTTATTAAATGGGGATTTTAACAAAATTTTACATGCATAGGAAACGAGAGGGGGCAGAAATGAGAGACATGGAGTCTCATCGATTTTCAAAATACAGTTTAGATTTGCGGTCTTCGGGATCTATCATTTTATGGTAACAATATGACTTGGGCGGGTAAACGAAAAATATACAATCAAGATTTGGGTTGACCGCAACATGTGCAATGACGAATGGTACTCTAACTTTCCGGCTTTTACCACTACAAATTTGGATATGGTCGAGTCCGATCATCGTCCCGCGATAGTGCATATGTGGAAAAAAGTAGAAATTGGTTTCTAAACCTTCATCTATGACTCTCGGTTTGCAAGTAAAGATGGTTTTGATGTTGTACGTCGTGGCTGGTATCCGGGTCCGGATTCATAACATATTCCCGTTATGGACCGCATTCAAATTATCGTCGGGAAATATCTTCCATTCGGTAACTAAAAACCGATGTTCCTGCAATCGGCTACTTTCCTTTCAATACGAATCTGGACCGCCGGTTTTTGGAAACCAATATTTAGCTAAAGTAGCTGAGGCATACTTTAAGCATTTAAATACCAGTCAAGGAGATTCTGCCGCTCATCCTGTTTTGGCTCATGNTTTAGCTAAAGTAGCTGAGGCATACTTTAAGCATTTAAATACCAGTCAAGGAGATTCTGCCACTCATCCTGTTTTGGCTTGACTCTGCTGTGACTCCGGCTATGAATTGTGATCGTATCCGGAAAGTAACAGCCTTGGAAATTAAAGATGTTATCTTTGCAATAGGAGCTACTAAAGCGCTGGGACCGAATGGCTTTACTGCCCGATTTTATCACCAATACTGGGATACGGTTAGACCAGCTATTACGACAAAAATACTGAGCTTTTCAGCTCAGATGTCTTACCAACTGGTTGGAATCACACCAATATTTGCTTAATTCCCAAGACAGAGAGACCTCAAGCTATGCTCAACTTTCGCCCCATTAGTCTCTGCAACGTTCTCTACAAAAGAATAGCCAAGATCTTAGTTACCCGTTCGAAGATATATTTACTGGTGCTAGTTTTAGAATCACAAGCCGCTTTTATCCAGGGGAGATCCATTACGAATAATATTTTCATAGCCCATGAATTGTTTCACGCATTAAAAGTAAAAAAAAAACCAGCAATGTTCTATATGGCGGTGAAAACTGATATTAGCAAAGACTATGACCGTTTAGAGTGGCACTTTATCGGCAATGTTCTGCATAAGAAAAGATTTTCGGATAAATGGATCAAGTGGATTATTTAGTGTATTTCTACAGTTTCTTTTTGTATTTATCAATGGTAACCCTTTTGAAAGATAAAACCCACAACATGGAGTACGTCAAAGTGATCCACTTTCACCATATTTATCCATATTTTGTGCGGATGCCTTGAGCTCTATATTAGCTAATGCGAGTCGGACATGAACATTACAAGGCAGTAAGATCTACCCAAGGGTTCCATCCATCCATCACCTTATATTCGCTGATGACTCGATGTTTTCGTTCAAGCTAATGATGCCAATGCACGAACTCTAAAAACTATTTTATCAAGCCTATGCAGAGGCATCTGACCAAGTAATCAATTTCGACAAATCCACAATTACTTTTGAAGCTAAGATACATGAATATACTAAAACAGCAATCAAACAAATATTGAGTATTGATAGAATAGGTGGTGGGGGAAAATATCTAGGACTACCAGAATAGTTTAGCCTTAGTAAAACATAATTGTTTCATATATTAAAGATAAAGTCCACCAAAGATTTTTGGGATGGCAATGTCGGTTTTTATCTGAAACTAGACATGAAATATTGTTAAAAAGTGTTGCTATGGTGACACCGGTTTTTCGATGAATTGCTTTCACTACCAGGTGGCATATATCAAGAGTTGGATAGTTTAATGTCTATGTTTTGGTGGGCAAGCTCCACTAATCATCGTAAAATGTCCTGGATATCCTGGCGCAAGCTCGAATATCCTAAATGTTTAGGTGGACTCAACTTCTGAAACATTAGTCTTTTTAACCAGTCACTTTTAGCAAGTCAAGCTTGAAAATTTTGATTAGACCAGAATCATTGGTGGCAAACTACTCAGATCTCGTTACTGTAAGGATGGAAGTTTTCTTAATGGCCGCATAGGTAAAAAATCATGTATGGATGGCNAGATCTCGTTACTGTAAGGATGGAAGTTTTCTTAATGGCCGCATAGGTAAAAAATCATCGTATGGAAGGGAACACTTTTTTCTAGAAAAGAGTTGTTGAAAAATGGATTACGCGCTGATCTCGAGAATCGTCAGTCAATCAAGATTAGTTATGAACCGTGGTTACCAACATCTCCTCCTAGACCGGCGCTAACCACCACTACGCTTTCTAGAGATATTCTTTTGGCTGACTTACCCTGATCCCATTTTGAAAGTTTGGAGAGAAGATTCCTTAACGACGCACATACACGAGAGCGACCAACAACTTATTCGGAAAATATTAACTCCTTATTTAGATATTCAGCTTATCATCTTGCTCAAAATATTGTGAGAAAGCCCATATTGAAACGCTACCATCTTTAGCTACAAACTCAGCTTTAGCTACTACTTTATGGAGTCTACCTATTGTTCCGAAACTGAAACACTTTTTATGGATATTATGTTCCAATATACTCCCGTCCTTCTAAAATTTAATGAACCGGCATGTTATGTTTCAATCTTTATGCCCAAGATGTTGCCAAAGTGACGAAACAAATGAACATCTCTTTTTCTCATGTCCATATGAGAAATATCTCAACAATTTTTTATCCACAAGCCACGTTTGCAATGAAATTGGATAGTATTTTGTACTTATCGAATGATCGTAACTCCGATGACTTTTATCATTTTGGCTTTTATGGCATCTCTAGAAATCGAGAAACGGCTTAGTTTATGCCAAAAAATCAATTAGGATTCTAGAACCCATGCTCGAGTTATTCGTGATGTGAATGGATCAAGTTCCAATCTCAAAATTGACGGTCAGGGGTGCTTACTAAATCTAACCGCAATATACAGCATTCGACGCCACCACCATCTTCTTGGGTTAAATGTAATTTTGATGCATCTCATTTACCGGATAATAACGCTTCTGGCCTAGGCTGGATATTACGTGATGCATGTGGGCGGTTTTTACATTGTGGACAACTACAATTTTTTGGTCGTCTTACCATCAAAGAGTTTGAATTGACTGCTCTCATTTGGGATATGCAATGCACTCAACATTTGGGATACACAAATATTATTTTTTAAGGAGACAACCAGATGATCATCATATTGCTAACATCCAATGCAAATTATTTACGTCATATACAACTGGAAGCAAATAGATGTGCTGATCATTTAGCTAAACAAGCGATTGCTAACTTTAACGATTATGTTATTTGTAAGTCTTGTCCTTTTTCATTACTCTCGATTGTAAACAATGAATTTTTATAAGTAATACGTTAAAAAAAAACATGAAAAAATTTAATCATGTTTTTTTTTATGTCAAGTATGTTCAGTAGTTATAAAATAATGTTTAGTTAACNCTAACTTTAACGATTATGTTATTTGTAAGTCTTGTCCTTTTTCATTACTCTCGATTGTTAACAATGAATTTTTATAAGTAATACGTTAAAAAAAAACATGAAAAAATTTAATCATGTTTTTTTTATGTCAAGTATGTTCAGTAGTTATAAAATAATGTTTAGTTAACGTGTTTAACGCATTTTGTGCAATTGTGAAAATATGAAACCCCATTTCATCAACTCTTTTGAATTTTAAAAACAAGTAAAGTTAAAAGAATGTTATTGGATGATTATTAGATTAAATTAAGTGAAATAATGTTATTGGAAATATATATTTTAAAATTAGTGAAAATACAAAGGTTTAAGGAAATACACGCCGATTCAGATGAATAATCCATTAATTATATGCATTTTTAAATTTTGAGTGGGCAACAGATTATATATGATTGACGTACGTCTACAATAGGGTTTTGCATCTTCTTAGATGACTCATTTGTGTCTTGTATGAGTAAATAAATTCATTCTCATTAATTTGTCAAAATATACAATTGGGGGTTTATATATATCGATACCAAGGTCTAAACCATAAGCCAAAAGAAAATCTATTCTACCAAATCTGATTTATATCATACCAGTTAACAACCACTAATAGAATAGAAAAATCTACATATAGATTTTAATAGTCCCCGTCAAGATGGAACAAAAATATTGAGCAATCCCATCTTGCTTACCAGACTCTGGAACAAAGCATGATATAGAGGGTTTGTGAATGGATCTGCCAGCTACAAAGAAGATCTAACATGGAGCAATTTGAAAACCTGCAAACAACCTTTCATGCACACTATGACAATCGGTTTCAATGTGTTTAGTACGTTCATGAAATACAGGATTATGGGCATTATGTATGGTTGCGGTGTTGTCACAGAACAACAGATTTGGTTTGACCAAAGGAATATGAAATTCAGCAAGAACGTTAATAAGCCATACCAATTCATCACGGACCAAAGAGAGACTCATGTATTCTGCCTCTGAAGAGGATTTAGAAACAACCTGTTGCTTTTTAGATATCCATAAGATGAGAGAAGTACTTAAGAAGATGCAGTAGCCAGAGGTAAAACACCTTGTGTCTTGACAGGAAGCCCAATCTGCATCCACAAAACCCTGACGTTGAAGAAAAGATGTGGAAGAGTAGAATAAACCTTGGTCGATTATCCCTTTGATATAATGCGAAATCTTCAAAACAACTTGATAATGTCCCTGACAAGGAGTTGAAGAGTATTGACTCAGTTTGTTTACTGGAAAATTTATATTAGGACGAGTATTCTGTAAATACATCAAACGACTAATTAGTCTCATGTAAGATTCAGCATCTACTAAATCTCCACCAGTTTCCTGTGACAATTTTATATTAGGATCTATGGAAATAGATGATGGCTTGCAACCAAGGAGACTTGTTTCTTCAAGTAAATCAAGAGCATATTTGCGCTTACACACGTGTATACCAGAAGCTGATCTAGCATTCTCCAAGCCCAATAAATACTTAATAGTACCTAGATCACAAAGTTTAAAATGTGACTTCAATTGCTCAATCAAAGAGTGTATAGTGGGAGTATCACTATTGAAGATGACTATGTCATCCACATATACCAAAACATATATTAAAACACCATCAGTGATACGTAGAAACCAAGTATGATCATAACATGTTTGAGACAAACCAAACTTCTTTAAAGAAGAATAAAACTTTAGAAACCATTGGCGAAAGGCTTGCTTAAGCCCATATAAGGATTTCTACAACTTGAAAAGAACATTAACAGGCAAGTTGTCCCCCTGTTTAGAAGCATATTCTGGAGGAAGCTTCATATATATCTCCTCATCCAATTCTCTATTGAGAAAAGCGTTTGATATATCTAATTGGTGAAGAGATAGATTATAAATGACTGAAGCTGCAAGAAGAAGGTTGACAGTAGTCAGTTTAACAACAGGTGAAAACTTTTCAGTGTAGTCAACACCCTCGTGCTGTGTGTAACCCTTGGCAACAAGTCTAGCCTTATGGCTTTCAATACTACCATCAAAATTAAATTTGGTCTTATAGACCCATTTTCAACCAATTTTATTCTTGGTAGGGGGTAAGGAAACAATATACCAAGTAATAGTAATTTCAAGAGCTGTAAGTTCTACATCCATAGCATCACACCATACCTTAGATTTCTTTACTTCCGTAAATTTTTTTGGCTCATGCGGGTTGTCAACAGAAGCCAAAAAAGAAAGATAGAGAGAAGAAATTTTATCAAAGGAAATGAAATTGGAGAAAGGATGAGAAGTAGAAGAATCTACTGAATAGCAGTAGTAATCTTGAAGATGATGAAGTTTATTAATCCTCCTGGTAGAAGTAGTGACTGGAGTTATGTCACTGGATTCAACAGGAACTGATGACAAAGAAGAATCAGACTATTGAGAAGGTAAAAGCACGGGAGAAGAAGAAAGCTCGGGAATGAAATCATGAGAATCAATACTTAAATCTGTCTTGACAAAAGGGAATAAGTCTTCATGAAAAACATGTCTAGAGATCAAGATTGTATTTGATCCAAGATCAAGAAGCTTATAGTCCTTATAACCAGGAGGATAGCTAATGTCTCTGCATTTTAGTAGTTTTGAGAAGTCATATACCATCATTTTAGGGGCATTTAGATGTTAACATGTTGCATTTATAGGACTTTATTAGTAAGTTTGCATTTTTAGGAAATTTTTCATTAACATTCACATACATGTGCATTTTAGAGATTTTTCAGGACTTTCGGAAGTTATTAGAAAATTATCGCAATCTTAGAGAAGAAAAAGGAAGATCCAAGTCTGAAAAGACCAAGGATCGATCAAAATACTTATACCAAGCCACGACATTTCAATCGAGATACCAAAGCCAAGTTTGCTCGAGCCATGATCGAGTCAACTCAAATGGCTCGATCACCACATCGTGCCAAAACCAAGTCTTTAGCCGAAACACAGGCTCGATCAACGAGCCTTTCCCTTGATCACCCCTGCATGCTTCACCTCGAGCAACTTCCAATCCCCTCGACCTCTCGGCCACGCCCAAGTCTCATCAAGCCATCTACATCTTGGCTCGATCCCACGCCACCTCTGCCTCGACGTGTCGGCTCGATGACCTCGACCTCTCGACCAAGATTTGCCGCCTCGATCATTCTTCTTCCTTCACTCGATCAAACCCGCGTGACCACGTCGATCCAAGTAGTTACCACATCGAGCCAAGCAGTTTCCACCTCGAGCCAGACCTTTTCTTCACAGATCAAGTTGGACCACGTTCAAGTTTTAGACATTTATCTTTTAACGTTTTTAGAGCTTTTTCTAAACTACTATATAAGCCCTAAAAACGCCTCTTTTTGGACCAAGCTTTATTCTATGCCATTTTGGATTTTTATCTTAGGTTTCTTTTCTCTCTGTTTTTCCTTTGATGTTCTTGTTGATCTTCTTTCTAATGCCTTTAATCCTGTTTTTCTGAGTTGATCTTCATTTTCCAAAGTTTCACTTCGTTTGCTATTTATGATCACCATGGTTTTTCTGGGTTTATATTCTCACTGTTCTTAGTCACCTTCTCATGATTTCTTACTTTCCAGTTTTTGATCTTCATCTTCTGATTTTCTGTTTTGTTTTTCTTGCTGCTATTAAGGGTTGACTTTTGATCTTGATATTTTGTTTAGAAGTTATGTTTTCTGGTTTTCCTGATTTCATACCCACCATGTGTAGTGAGTAGTTACCTAGGTTCCATGAGGATGGGGTAGACTGGTGTTGAATCCTTGTTTTCTCTAGATGCCTAAGTTGGTTGTCTATAGATCCCTTTTGTTTCACTATTCTTCATGCTTATTTCTTTTTGATCAACTGAAATTTGAACTTAGACACTTCCGCACCCAAAAGGTGACTGATTAAATGTCTGGACAAGTGATTTCAGAGATTTACATACATAGCCTAAGAGATTAGATTTTTAGGGTGTTTATTAGCTTTAGCAGATTGGTTCTTCATACNCCCCCCATCCTTAGGAACTGCTTCCTTTGATTGCATTTTACCCCCATTTTCTTCTCTGCTTTTTCTTCACTTGTTGTGTACCCTTAGTTTTTGTTTATGCATGTTAGCTTTATTGTATTGTTATTTTTTGCATGTTTTCATGTTTAGGATTGTTAGAAAACACCCAACTTTCTTATTTGACTTGAATTAGAGGGGGTTATTGATTCTATGCTTTTAATGGATTTAGAAGGATTTTCAAATTTAAG
>OVBE01017580.1:0-10378 GCA_900406425.1 Iberis pinnata | reverse complement strand
CGGGTGTCCAAGACGGCGATGCCAAAGTTCCAGATCCGTGACTACTTCTGCCCGACCCGAAACACAGCCGGAACACTCAAGAAGTATTAGACACCATTTCTCTCCTCACCCGCTCTAATCTGTGTCATCGTGGAACGGTCCTGCAAAATATAAGATGTGTCACTTAGAATCGCATAGCAAGATGACTGTTTTAGCAACTTATACATGGAGAGTAATGAGCAATTTAAGTGAGGCACGTAAAGAACATCAATGAGAGTTAAACGATTTGATAAATGTAAAACTCCTTGATTTTTCCCATACGTTTTGCTACCATAAGCAAAACTAATGGAACAAGATGTAATCTCATCGAGCAACGAAGCATCTCCAGTTATGTGATGAGAGGATCCGGTGTCGAGAATGAGATCACCAAATTTTTTTCTTATCGGACAATTTATCATGATCACCCGATGTCTTTGTATTCAACATCTCTCTAAGAGCTGTCCATTGATCTAGTGTGAGATCAGGGAACTTAGACGAGTTTGACGTTGTCTTTTGAGCAGCTGTAACTCCAAAATTTGAGCCACGTCCTCGTCCTCGACTTCCTCTCCCGAAGCTCCGTCCATTCCCCATGTTCTGTTCACGTTCTGTACACCACTCGAGAAATCTATTCAATTGCTAGCAAGTCCCTTTTTCGTGACCTTGGCGATCGCAATAGCTGCAAGTGACTCTTGTTCTTGGATGTGCTATCTTACTTCTAGTCACATTCATGTGTAATCGACCATTACATTGCGCTACAAATTCCACTGCCTCACGAATCTGTTCTTTTTCTTTTGTTGAACCAATCATTGTTCTTCCCTTATCACACAAGCGTATACTTGTCCAATTGTTGGAAGTGGTTCAACCGCAATAAGTTGTGTACTTAGATTCCCAAATTTGGAATCATCAAGCCCCATTATGAATTGATGGACTCTCTCCTCATCAGGCTCCTTTGTATAATCCTTCCCGGACGTACATGTGCAAATCGAGATAGGTTGGCAAACTTGTAATTCTTCCCAAACCTTGGAAAGCTTACCGTAGTACTCCATGACGGAGCTTCCGTTTTATTTCAACGATGCTAGACTGGATTTCAGTTGATAAACCCTTACTTGATTCCCCACTAAAAATCGATCCTTCAAAGATGTCCACGGGACATTTGCATCTTCCACAAATGTTACCGTTGATCTCATATTTTCTTTGATCGCTGTCCTAAGCCAACCGATGATCATGTAGTTCACGGTCATCCATAACTCATATTCATCACTGTTCATTGATGGTTTGACAAGCGTGCCATCAATGAAATCAGTCTTACGATTTTCTCTTAACGCATTCGTCATTTCAATGGACCACTCATTATAATTTTATCCATTCAAAACAACAGATGTGATGTGTGCACCCGAATTATTCGACGAGAAAAAAGAATAAGGTGACTGTTTCACATTTTGTTTCGGATCTGTATCTCCTGTTTTTCTGGTTGTTGAAGCCTCTGACATGTCTGCAACTCACTGAGTTTCAAAAAGCAAAACAAATAAAACAGAAAAAGAATCTCAGAATCAGAAACTTGAAAGCTTTCATACCATGTCAATGTTGAGATGGAAAATATATTATGTCTATTACGATTGCACAATGTGTCAAATATATACACATGATGAGATATCATCTCCTAGATACAAGGAATGTCCAGTAAGATATAACATATGTATATTGTTATGATTTGAGTATATCCTAAGACAATTCTTAGACGGTGGAACAGTCGCTAAAGATGTGTAGAAAAATTGATTGTATTGTGTGATGACATATCCTAAGTACGTTTGCATGTTTTAGGCTTAGACTTTTTTGGTTGAGTGCTTAGTTGATCGAGTGGAGCTTATGGGTTCCAAAAATTCACTCTCACCGAGTAAACTCGTCCCTAGTGGGTGTACTCACCCTTCATTTCTTCCCATCTTCCTTTTCAGAAATGAGTAGACTATGGATTCTATAAATGCTAGATTTGGGCAGTTTCGATTTTAGTGTTATTTCAAAATAAGATTAAAATCTTATGATGTTTCCAAATATTTCGTTGATTGGATTTGATGTTTCATTCAAGACTTAGATTTAATGTTGATTTCAGAGAATAGAAGACTTATCATTTTCTAAGTTATTTGTGAAAAGATGAATTAAGGTGATTATGTAACAGTTTGATATTCATTCTCAAAATCACAAATTGCTATTACAAGAAGAAGAAGAAGAAGAAAAGTCTTACAAAACAACTCACTCAAACATACATATATACACAAAAATCATAATCTGCTTTTCACATAGCTTAATGAAAGATCAGGCACCACGTTGGTGCATCCAAGCAGCAGGAAGACGGTCTGAAGTCCCTGGAGTAATAGGAGGAGGAAGACTTCGAATATGAATACTTTGAGGATATAAACGATACTCAATATCAAGCTCTCTACAAGCTTTTCCTACTTCCTCTAGTAATTGACCTCTTCTTATATACCTCTCTCCCATGTCTTGAAAATTCATTCTATGTGTCAACCACACCGCTATTTTCAAACTTTTCAAATCATCCATGCTTAGGTACACAATCATAGGTGCAGGGTACCAATGATCCTTCTTGTTGTCTATATAACTGCATACACAAAAATATGTTTGTCAAAAATCTTTACTTGCAAGAAATTTATTAGTATCAGTTAGAGTTTAGGATTTAGGGTTTAACTAACTTGAGTATTCTCTGTTTAATAGCAGCTATCTTTTCTGGAGGAGTTGCTATGTGGACACAGAACTCAACAGCGTCTCCCATATCAGGACTTCGGAAAAAGTTAGCAATAGGTTTTGTGCCGAGAACACTATTAGGGTATACCAACTTTTGATTATCATATCGTAAGAAAACAGTCGTCAATATGTTCATTTCCTCCACAACCAACTGGTAAAAGAAAACAAGTACAAGATCAGAACCAAAACCACAATTTTTATAAGACCATCATGATTTATAGGGTAATGATGGAAACAAACCTGAACACCGTCGATTTCGCATCGGTCACCAACATCAAATGGGTGCATAACGAAAAGGAAAATGATGGCTTCGAAGATGGTTTTGCATGAGTTTCCAAATATAAAGGCTACTAAAATAAGCTGAGAGCTTAAGACTAGCATGAATTTGGTTGTGGCTATTCCAAGTATAAGAAGCCATATGACTATGATTATAATACTAATCAAGACATTGATTATACGATGAAGTGTATTCACTGCTGTTTTTGTATCGCTTAAGGTTAAAGCTAGAGCCCTTCGCTCTCTAAAAGCTTTAACTACCCAATTCTTAAGGCAAGATTTGTTGATCATATGGGTCTCTGAAGCTCCTTCGAAGAGTGACATGGCTCTTTCAGACTCTTCTTCAGATAGAAAACGTAAGAAGTCTTCCAAATATATGTACCTAAAGCACGAAAAGATCAATTTAAACATGTTATAATGTGATATAAAATATTATTAAAAGGTCTAAAAAAAGTGGTATCACAAGACAATTTTATTGGGCCTAGTTTCAATATTAGTTTATTTCCGCTAAGATTATATTTTGGGGATTCGGAACCAGAGCTGTGCGAGAATAGTAAAATTTCATATGCAACTAAAAAAATAAATGCCTCAATTCACCAAAATGTCTATAAGATTAAAAATCCAACAAATTAAATCGTTCACCAAACTTTTAAAATTAACATTTTTAGGTAAGTCACTTAATTTCTCATGTGACATAGTAAAACGAGTATCCATATTGAAAAGTTTTTTTATCAATTGCTACCGAAACTAGAATAGTCAACAATATACAATAAATATCGTGAAGTGATATAAAGATTTTTTTAGCTTCTTTCAAAAAAATCTAGATTCTTTAAAAAAAAATCTAGCACTACAATATGTTTTTTACCCTATTCTTTTATTAAAATGATTCTAAATTGAAGGAAAACTTTAGTTGCTATTTTATTATTGTGGTCCACCGAAATCACCATAATTTCCATATTAGTAACCATATTAATTTTTTATTAAAATTATTTTAAATTTTGGAAAAACTTTACTTGGCTATTTTATTATTGTGGTCCACCACAATCACCATAATTTCCATATTAGTAACCATATCAACTATAACATATTGCCTTTCCAAACAACATATATTTCGAGATGATACATATATAATTAATACCCCGTGATATAGATACATATATAGTATCGACAAATTCCCCAATTTGATGCCATAAGCGAATGTTTAATGTCTTTAAGGTATCGCACGACTCTTTTAAGAGCCGAAGGTCCCCAAAATATAGTACGATCTATTTAGAAGAAAAATAATTTTCGAATTTTTCTAATTGGATTGGGTTTTGAGATTTATATAATTTAAAAAAAAAAAATAATTGTAGTGTTTAACATATGTATCCAAGACGCAAGTTATTTGCCTCAAATCGTTTTCTTTCTCAAACCATTAAGCCAAAACTAATAAAGAATTGTGAGATATATGAGAAAATTAAAAGCTAATATACCTGGAACCAGGCTCAGTGACATTGTGGAAGATCTTCTTAGCTGCAATCTTGGCTTCGAATTCGCTTCTTATCTGTGTAGCATCTTCATCCTCTGGAACTTTGTCTTGTATATGTTCATCCAAAGTTGAAAGAGCTCCTTTTCGAATTATGTTCATTAGCTTCTTCATGTTCCAAGCTGAGACATTATCAGTGTTCATCTTCTGCAAAAGATCAATCCTTATCCCTTCATCGTCTGATGATCCTTCTTTAATTGAACCATTTCGAGAAAGTTTCTGTCTTTTCCCTACTTTCATAAAGCTTTTAAAAGTCTCTTTTAATGCTGGAGGCAATTTAGTTCCAGCTAATTTCTCTAAACTCTTGACATCTTCTGTTACTTTCTGTTCTTCTTCTTCCATTCTTTGAATCTCCATTAATGGAGGACCAGAGAGAGTTTCAATCACGTATTGAGTGAATAAAGATTCTTGAATTCGATCAAAGTAAGTACTCATGTGGAACGATGAAGCAAGAACTTTAACCAGAAGTGTTTTAAACAACCAAATGATGACAGCAACTAACAAACAAACCAACACTCTCGTCACGTATCTAATCGCAGTGGTTCGAGTCTCTCTTTGAACTTTCTTATCGAACAAGAAATGCCACGCGAGTAACACTAACCCTAACCATAAGCAGTATTGGACTGATGTTCTTAATCCATAGACGAAATACAAAACTCTTTTCCTCAAAAGTAAGTTTTTCTCTGCTGAGAAGACGAGTATTCTCACAATCCAGCTTGAGACTAATCTCCCACAAATCAAAATCAAAACAGTCACTTCCCATTTCCATAAAGCTAGCTTCCACCATGTCTTGCGTTGCAAGCTATGTACTGTTAAGCTACAAACCAAACTTGTGACTATCAAAATTAAACTTATCCATTCAAGTAAAACCCAGATACTAAGTTTATCTCTTTTGAATTCTCTTGGCAAATCCTCATCTAAGAACGGATCTTCTTCTTCTTCCTCTAATATCCCACTTCGAGTTGGAGTTCCAGATCTAGGGCTTTTCCCAAGAAACCCAGAAGATCTTCGACCAGATTTCATCTCTGTTTTGTCAATCGCTGGATGTGTTGGTGTTGGAGGATCCAACAATCTTGATTTCGTTTGGTTTCTCCTTAGCATCGGCTTATGAGAAGTACACTTGACAACCTCTGTATCTTCGTCGCCACTTCCACCAAGTGATATTCTGTTCTGCCTCCGTTTAAAAGCGTCGGATTTTACTTTAGTTGTAAACGGAGAAGATGATTCTGATATCGGAGTTAAGACACGTGGCGACATGTTGGTTTGAAGCTCTGACATGTTAACCTCAATATCGATTGAGATCTCACTGCCTAAAGCTTTCTGGTTTTTAATGAACTGGTCAATTAACTTCGACGGTGGATCAGATAAATCATTTGACGGCGGTTTCTGCCGTGTGAAATGGAAACTCCCTCCGTCGTCGTCGTCGTCGGCGGAGACGGCCTTTTTCTTAGGACGATTCTTACCCTTTTCTCCATCCCAAAAATCATAACTTGACTCTCTCCGGATATTTCCTCCATCAGCATTGCTACTTGACCCTGTAGCACCAATGGCTCCACTCTCTTCACCGTTGATTTTCACGATGAAGTCCCTCCGATCAGTTGAATCGACGGCCATTATTAATAGATGGATATTACCAAACAAAAAAGAGTGAATATTTCAGACAAAGTTGAGATTTTTTATATTTTAGATATTGTTTTTTTTTTGTAGGAAGAGAGGAGTGAGAGTACAATAAGAGAGGGAAGATGAAAGTGAGTGAGTGGTTAAGCAAATAAATAAATGTTATATATAAACAAAAATAGAATAGCAGGACCAGGACCACGTGGATTATATATTATTATTTTATTTTATTTTTGTTGTTGTTGTAAAATAGGTGGGATTACTTAATGAGAAAGAGGAAGAATAGTTTGTTCTCTCGTATCAAACGTGTAAATGTTTTGTTTTTTTTTTTTTAACTTTTATGTGATAATGCAACAATCTTAATCCAATTGCTATGATGTGATGTGATTTATGGTAGTTGNGTAGTTTTTTTTTTTTTTTTTTTTTTTGCTAGTTGTTAAAACTTAAAAGCAATAAACTCAATAATACTATAAAGTTATTTTCTTTTACAGTGTCCCCTGTTGTTTCTTTTTTAGAAAATAGAGTTTTGTACGGAATGAAAAGGAATGCCGGCAGGTTAATGGGATTCCATATTCCACAAAACGATAATTTTTACAGAAATTCCAAGTAAATAAAACAAATATATAATTTTGAGTTAGAGTTTAGGGCTTTGTTTTGAAATGTTAAAATTCAGTTTGAGGGTTTAGAGTGTAAATTTATAAGAAAATTTAAATATATTTATATTTGTAGTATTTAAAACAAAAACAATTGAAAGAAGAAGAAGAAACTTAAAGATTGGAACTTTTTATTAATGTTTTGCTCAAAGGTAATGTTTACACATTTTGTATCTTAAATAGTAAAGTTATAAAGTATACTTTTTTAACTTAATTTCAGTTGTTCTTCTCCACCTTTTTTCAACAAACCTAAAGCATCCAAACGGTTTTGGATTAGAATCGAATTCACCTTTTGCAAGCACACTTTCTTCATGTTTTTGTCTTTCTCAGCTCAGTTTTGGAGCTAACGGCCGAATCGCCAAAACTCTGCGTTTCATTATTTGTCTTGTTGCTAGGCTTGAGTGTGTTGAGGCTCAGGAGAGTTTCTTTTGAATCGAACCATTTTTGGTTCAAAGCCTCTGGTTGAATCTCAGTATCTGATAAAACGTCTTTATCCTTAACATCCCCCCTCAAACTTGGTATGGGTGGTGTTATGACACCAAGTTTGTACCTTAAATCATAGAATGCTCGTTGAGGCAGAAACTTAGTGTATATCTCTGCAAGTTGGTGATGTGATGGTACATGAGTGACTACAATTGCACCAAGAACCACTTTTTCTCTAATGTAGTGATGATCAAGTTCAAAGTGTTTTGTTCATGAATGAAACGCAAGATTTGCAGTAAGATAGACTGCAAACAAGTTATCACAGTATACCTCTGGTGTCTTGTGCAGGGGAACACCTATCTCCTTCAGAATTGCACATACCCAAGTGATTTTTGTAGCTGTATCATAAAGTGTTTTGTACTATGCTTCAGTTGAGCTTCTAGAGATTGTGGCCTGCTTTTTAGATGACCAAGATATCAAATTTTATCTAATATTACTCAGTTTTAATGCATTATAGTGAGAATTTATGTCTGCTATTCTGCATTATTCCAAGTGTTTTCCTTGCAAATTGGTGTATTTTCAGGATTTCTAGGTTTTCGGGTCATTTTGGAGCTTAAAGGAGCATTTCAGGACATTTCAGGGCATTTCAGAAGTTTCAGAAGATGGACTAAGTGAAGAAATGATTTGCACGATCGGGCAACACATGTGCCCGATCGGGAAAATGCTCCTGGAAAGTTTTGGCAAAACTGATCGATCGAGCAATGAATAAAGGATCGGGCTCTATGGCAATCTGCCCGATCGGGCAGATGTAGATCGATCGGGCAGATGCCCCGAGAAGAACCTGAATTTTCCAATTTTGCACAAAAGTCCTCTAATCCTATCCAAACTTCCTTATTTTATATTTTTACTTTTTAGAAATATAAAAGCCTTTTGGCTTAGGTTATTTTTTTACACAACTTTTGACTTTTGCAATTTTGAGAGCTTATGCTGGGAAAAGAATTCATGAACCTTGTATTTGGAGAAGAAATTCTGAACCCTCTTTTTAATATATATAATTTATTGTTTTCAATCATGTGTTATATTCAGAAATTGATTTGTGTTTGCTTTGATATGTCTGAGTAGTTCACTAGTTAGGTTTTAAGGTTTTCCTAGGGAAAACAGGTTTGAATTTTAAGTTTAACATTGTAGGATTGAATTTGTTACGTTCTTAGTCTAAATTTGTTCTTAATGCATGAATTAACTTGATCACCTAGTTCATGATTATAGGTTGATAAATACAAAGGGATTTGATTTAGAAACAAGACCTAATTTAGATGAATAAGTGTTTAAACTTGTGGGAGTATTGTTTTAATGCTTGTGAACAATTGAATCTGATTGTAATGCATAATCGAATTGCTTTAAAGACGATGGGAGTTTGTCTCTGCAAATTCGAGCATAGGGTTTAATACTCCGAGAGGAGATTATTCCAAATTCGTTTTTCATGTTGAGAACTATTTTCAGTTGCAATCCTGCATGTTAACTTGACTTTAAACCTGAATACCTACGGATTTCCTTACTGCCTAGCGTTTTATTATTATAAGTTTTTAAACCGTTTTTATTTGTCGTTTTGAATTCGTTACAACAATCTATTATTCTTGCTTTAGCTAGATTTGAAGTTAAAACTGAATGTGCATTTTCTGGTCTCTGTGGATTCGATACCTTTGCTATACTACTTTTAATTGTTCTTTGCAGTATTAGTTTTAGGATTAAATTCTTAACCTATCAGAATTTTGGCGCCGTTGCCAGGGACCAATTGTGCCTTTCTAGTTTTTATTAGAATCTCTTCTAAAGTTTTATTTTCAGTACTCATCTCATTTTTCTTTGCTTGTCTTTGTCTTACAGGTTTATGATTAGAAGGTCTGACAAATCCTCTGAACTGCTAAACCTCGGTAACTCGGAACTTGCAAGGATAGAACGCTCAAACCAGAAAGCAAAGAAAAACGCTAGCTCATCCAACTCAATGGCTGATAACGTTAATCAACTCATTCCGTTCGATCTCGAAGGTCAATTCGATCCACCTATTTTGGACTCAATCAGATGATTAACCAAGTGCAAGGTGCCACCAGGCCAACAAGGAGCCAACAACAACCAAGCTCCTCCAGGAAATACAAATCCGAACGTTCAGAATGCTCAGAACATTTCGAATGCTCAAAACGTTGATGCAAGGCACTTTATCTTGTTTAGAGATCCGTGGAGAGTTAATCAGCTCAATGCTCAGCTCCATCCTCAGAACCATCATCTAGTTGGTTCGTTCAACAATCCTCAAGCATTCTATGCTAATAGGAACACCATCCACCCCCCCCCCCTCAACCTCAGCAAAAGGAATACCAATTCCCTATTTTGCTTGTTCAGATGATTCGTAGCAACTAATTTAGTGGTTTACCTTACGAGCACCCAATGAATCATATTGACACTTTTGAGGACATCTACAACACTATCAAACTGAATGGAGTATCCGAAGATTATAAGCATTGTAGTTTGTTTAGTCATTCTTTAGCTGATAAGACACTTCGCTGGTTGAAGTCTCTACCTGCAGGATCTATAGTAAGCTGGGTTGACTGCAAATCCAGGTTCATTAGTCAGTTCTTCACTAATACTAGGACTAATTCTTTGAGGAACAAGATCTCTTCTTTTGCTCAAACTTCTGTGGAATCATTCTATGAATCTTGGGAATGATTCAAAGAGCTGCTTCGTGATTGTCCACATCACGGATTCTCAGATGTAAGTCTCCTCAATACCTTTTATAGAGGAATTGAACAGAAGTATCAATTATTCTTAGATACATCAAGTGATGGAGATTTCATGCAAAAACCGGTTCCAGATGTTTATCATCTCATAGAGAACTTAGCAGCCAGCAATAGCAATCATTGCCCAGAGTTCGATCGCCGAACCAAAGCTCCTGTAATGGCTGCTAACTCATAAATCTCAGAATTGAAAGGGGAGTTCTCTGAAATGAAAGGATTATTGACTCAACTGCTTAAGAGTCAAACTCAGCCACCAGTCAATATTGTATAAGATTCCGGAGTTGCTTGTTTTGCATTCCAAGAACAAGAAACCGCTGTGGTTGAAG
>OVBE01017579.1:0-10378 GCA_900406425.1 Iberis pinnata | reverse complement strand
GATCGATCCAAAAGCACAACGCGAGATCGATCCAATCACGTAGCAAGATCGATCCCACTAATCCAACTTTGCAACGTTGGATCGCTTCGCACCTTAACGNCACGTAGCAAGATCGATCCCACTAATCCAACTTTGCAACGTTGGATCGCTTCGCACCTTAACGCAAGGTCGATCCGCACTTTTGAGGTCCATTGTCTAATCCGCTTGTTATGCTTTGAATCTTGTTTGCTTGTTGTGATCGCTGTTTCTGTTTGCTGCTGATGATTAAACTGTCTTTACTGCTTTATATCTATCTTATCTTTCCTTGAGTCCAAACCCACATTTTGGATTACACAGAGACTGTGTAATTCGAGTTTGGGGGAGACTCGGAAGGACACCCCTTGTATTTTAATGAAATTTTCTTGTTTGTTCTAATGCCTCCAACTTGCATTGCATCTCATATTGCATCTATTAGCATTTAAAAACCCATACTCTTTGATTGCTCAACTGCTATAATATATAGCGTCATCATTGATTGCTCAACTGCTATAATATATAGCGTCATCATTTTTCAAAATTATCTGTCGCCGTGTTTTATTTTTCTTGTTTCAACAATAAGAATAGTGAAAACTTCAATCACAAAACAGAATAATTTTTCTATCGCTGCTGCTAATACAGCGATAACAAAAAGAACAGCGCCAACATATATTGAGATTATATGTACTGAATATGGATATAATATATTACAAGTAAATGAGAATGATATGAGTGAGATGATAGACGAAAATATCATGTATGATTAATATTTTTTCCCTTAATATCACCAACCCTCAACAACCCACTCAAGGTTACCGAACAATTTTTTGAAGCAATCATCGCAACAATACCAATAGATTGTGTGGCCGCAACAACAATCCACGACCAAGCTACAACAACAACTGGCCTCAATCTTGACATAAGAACAAGTTTATTGGAAGATTTTAATGAGTTCCTAGGATGTATTTTGAGTGTATTAAAAGAAAAAATAAATATTTTAATTAGTGTAATAAAAGAGTCAATCCTTAATTAAAGTTTTAAGACCATTTAACAACCGCCACATGTCGGTTTGTGATTGACTCGATCGTTTTAGAAAGAAAAAAATTCTCATTTCTCGGAATCGAGAAGGAAGTTTCTTCTCTCGACTCTTGATGGCGACAATGAAGGCGATTCAAGCTATTCCGGCCAAATTCGCGGTGAAATCGTCGGAGGAGACACTTGAGATGGTGAGGCAAGGTAGATCATTGGAAGGAATGATGTATTTATCACTTTCAATAATTTTCATTGAAATAAATTTTATGTTTTCAAAAAATTTTTTATTAAAAACCTTTCAGGTTCTACCAATGAACGGTACAAAAGAAAATATATACAAAGTTTTTTAAGTGTATCAAAATTTTAAAAATACTATTAAAAAATTAGTTAAAATTTTTTTGAGGGTTTATCCAATGGAGATGGTCTAACAAAATTTATAGTATCTAGTTGAATTTTTCCACTTTATTTACTTATTAATAGTAAAATTTACCGTACAAAATAAAATACTAAAGCATATACAACAACAGTAAAATTATGAAAAAAGACTTTGTAGCTTAGCACACATATGACATGAGAAACAATTATACTTCCTAAGATTAGTCAAACATTAATTAAGTTGTCAACAAACGAATTTATATTAAAAGAATGTATATTATCTCTTAAAAAGTGTACATCAATGGCTCGATGTGATGCTACTGATGCCCGATGAGCATATATAATGTGTATGTGGTGGTCAGTGCAATATTTGATAAATTTTATCGTCATGGACAAGCTCTAAAGTTTTTTTTTTTTTTTTGTAAAATACAAAGAATTGGAGTCGAAACTCTTAATCTTTCATAGAGTGAGTGATACCGTCAAATAGCCTACTCACCGAGTTTTTTGATGGGTCTAAAGTGTGACACCATCTTCACCTAACCAAGAAAAATGATATTAGCAATTCCGCGCACACTCAAAGAGAATCAGTTTCTAGGTTAGACCAACATAACGACTTCTCTTCAAATGCGGTAACTAATAGACCACAACCAAGACAAGTTTTAAAGTTCTCCCAAAATTTTAAGGTTTACAATATATATTAACAACATGATTAAGACTACTAAAGATTAAAATATTTTGGTGTGGATTTGATCATTTGACCTTCGTCGTGATCAATCGTGAGATGCATATATGATGGACTTTCTCTTAGTCAAGGTATTGGTGTTCAATAACTGGAGGGGTTATATAGTTAGTTCATCATTAAATCTCTGAAAAAAATGGGAACTCTACCTGTTTTACAATAAAATAGAACTTGTTGAACTATATTGTATAGATTGGCAACAATATACTGTTATAAGACTAATTAGTCTCTGAAATAAAGTCGCTATTTTTGTTTAATGTTTTAGTTAGGAAATATGAAACAAATTACATAATATATACTAATGATCAGTCTGAAACAAAGAGTTGAGATTTTGGAGACCATTATGAAAACTAAATATTATAATTTACAAAAAAAGTTGATAGGAAATATGATGTTTTTTTTTTAAATATGTCAGTAAATTTTTTTAATATGTAATAAAATATGAAATAAAGAAAACAATATTGAAAAGTTAATATTTTTAATACTCATGAAATAATATTGTAAAAAATCACAATATTTTAGTATTGCCATAAAATTTATTATAAAATTTTCTTATCAACATTTCTAAATATACTCCCTCTGTTTCTTATTAATAGATTTTCTAGGGTTTTTTGTTTCAAAAAATAGATTTTTTTTGCGTTTTCAATGTGATTTTAAATGCATATTGTAAACTTCAACACATATTAATTGACAAAATTTGAATTTCAAAGAATACTATTGGTTGAAATTTATAAGAAATTGTTTTTTTTTTTAACACAACTTTATTTCGATTAAACTGTTGATACAAAATGATCCTCGTTCAGCGATACAGAAATACATTCTGGGACTACAGTATATGATTTATATAAATAGAGTGAATCATGATTCTTCTTAATCAGATTATGTGGAACTTTATTGCTTTGTCGGGGTATCCATTGTAATATGACATCTGTAAACTTCCTGCCCCAATATTCATAATCCCGCATCCAATTCACCAGTTTGTAGTTCTTAGTTTTGTTTGAGAGTATATTGAACAGTTGTTGGCAATCCCCTTCAAAAATTAATCGTTGAAACTCATTTATCCAAGCATGTTGCATTGCCATAATTAGGGCATGTACTTCTGCCTCTAAAGCCGAATGTACATGATTTCCTAATGCATGTGCTGCTTGTATGTATCCCCCATTTGCGTCTCTAAACACCCATCCAGACCTTGGCCTATTTACCGAGTTGAGAAATGATGCATCATAGTTACATTTGATGTAATGCAAAGGTGGTCGTTGCCAAGTTGAATAGAATCGTCTTGCCTTGTCTCTGGTTCTTAATGGATTATTGAATCTCCAGTTCTCAGCCTAACTAACAGCTCATTGACTAATGGTTTCCCAGGTGTCCCTTTTTTGTTGGAAAAGTATACGGTTTCTGCGTTTCCAGATATTCCATAATAACCAGTAATGTAAATTTGTATCTGTAGTGTTATCATATATCCGTGTTGTGCTGGTTAGTAAGTATTCCAACTTTGTCCCAAATGGACAATTAGCATTGAGTAGATGGCTATTAGGAAGTGGGTTAGCTAGCCATATGTGAGATACTTGTGGACAGAGGAAAAATAGATGGTTTAAAGTTTCAACTTGACCAACATCCGGACATCTAGCGTCTGGATCAAATTGACGGCGGTGGAGTTCATATTTTGTTGCCAAAATATTTCTGGTTATACGCCATAAGAAGTGTTTTATTTGTGGTTGTTTATCAAGTTTCCAGATTTTCTGATGTATGTCCTGATTAGTATGGAGTGTGGCTGTTGTCGGTTCCGGTAAAAACAAATCAACAGCAAGCCTATATCCTGATCGAACAGAATAAATACCATCTTCTGCAGAAGACCAAACAACTAAATCCTATGTCTTGACATTCGGTAATTTAATCTTTTGGATTATCGCTGCATCATCAGTATGAATCCATGTATTCACTTGATCCATGTTCCATGTATTCGATTCTGTAATTAGCCTTGAGAATGTGTCATCTTGGTATACGCCATCTTGTTTTGGCAGTGGAGCTCTGGGAGGGTGCGTGGGTAACCATTTGTCATTCCATATATGTATAGATTGTCCATTTCCTATGACATAATTACATCCCGCATTGAAAATTTCTTGTCCAAAAAGGATTGAACGCCATCCATATGAAGGTTTTGTTCCTAGTTGCGCATTGTGTATATTTGTTGAGCGAAAGTACTGTGCCTTTAAAAGTCGAGAAAGTAGGTTTTCAGGGTTTTCATTTATTCTCCAGAGCTGCTTTGCTAGCAGTGCTCTATTGAATAATTCGATATCCCTAAATCCAAGTCCTCCGTCGTGTTTGGGTTTTGATAGTTTATCCCAACTGAGCCAGTGCAAAGATCTTGTTGTGTTTGCTGTTGTCGGTTTGGACCACCAAAAACGTGCCATGAGTTTAGCAATATCCTCAATAATTCCTTTCGGAATTTTGAAACATCCCATAGAATATATTGGCATTGCAAAAGCAATTGACTTGAGTAAAATTTCTCTACCACTTAGGGAAATAAATTTTTTAGACCATCCAGTAGTACGTTGTTGGATCTTATCAGTTATTGAACGGAAAATTTCTATCTTTCGTGTGCCAATTGTCTCTGGTAATCCCAAATATTTTCCAGTACCACCATCATTATGAATTTGTAAGAGATTACGGATTATGGTTTTTTGAACTGGGTCTACTCGTGATCCAAATGTAATTGCTGATTTAGAGTAGTTAATTATCTGACCGAAGCTCGTTCATACTGACTAAATATATCTTTCAGAGCTCGTGCTGATTTTTTATTAGCATTACAAAAGAAAAGTGAATCATCCGCAAAGAAAAGGTGACTCACAGTTGGTCCATTGTTACTAATTGTCACTCCACGTAGTTGGCGTTGGTTTATTGCTCTCTTAACCATGTAGCTAAGAACTTCAACACAGAGGATAAATAAATAAGGTGATAGTGGATCTCCTTGTTGCAAACCACGTCCAGGGGAAAACGATCCTTTTGGGGCGCCATTAATTAACGTTGAGAAAGTTACCGATTTGACACACAACATTATCCATCTCACCCATTTTGGTGCAAAATTCATACAGCGCATTGTATGTTCCAGAAAGTCTCATTCCAGTCGATCGTAAGCTTTTGATATATCTGTTTTTATTGCCATATAGCACTTTGATACTCTTTTGCGCACTTTGAGGGAATGTAATATTTCATGGGCCACGAGTACATTATCTGTAATCATTCTATTAGGGACAAAAGCAGCTTGTTCTTCCGTAATTAAACTTGGGAGGTGACTTTTCAAACGGTTGACCAAAATCTTTGATATGATTTTGTAGCTGACATTGCATAGAGCTATTGGCCGAAAGTCATGCATCTGCTCTGGTTTATCAGTTTTAGGGATTAAACAAATATTAGTGTGGTTAAGCATAGGATCTAGCTTCTCATTCTCAAAGAAAGCTTGAACTTCCGTATAAACACTCTGCTTTATTATATCCCAATGTCGATGATAAAAATTTGCTGGAAAGCCATCCGGTCCTGGAGCTTTCGTTGCCCCAATGCTAAGTATAGCCTCATCTATTTCAGTATGACTTATCCTTCGTGTAAGATCTTCATTCATCGCCTCAGTTACCTTAGGCGGTAAGTTGTTAAATATTTGACTGAAACTTGAAGGATCACTTCGACTTGTGAACAAGTCTGTGAAATATGACGTAGCAATGGAGGTGAGTTAAGGTAGAGCCGTCTGTCTTTCACCATTTATATCCGTTAGAGCATATATTTTGTTCATAGCTTTCCGTTGTTGAGTGCTATGAAAGAAAAATTTTGTGTTTCGATCTCCATTTTTGAGCCAGTTGTTATGTGATTTAATCCGCCAAAATTCCTCCTCGCGTATATATGCTAGATTAAGTTGTTTCCGATACTCGTGAATAATTGAAGTGGATGAACCTGTCTTCAAAGCTTCCGACAACTTACTTTTAAAGTATTTTATTTCGTCTCGAGAATTCAGTCGATGGCGTTTTGTCCATTGTGAAAGTGAACGTCGATAGTGGCTTAGTTGATGATGTAGGGAACTGTTAGGACTTAGGTTGTGCTTTAAACCATTCGATATAGCATCTTTGAATCCATCATATGAATGATATCGATCATCATATTTGAATTTATGTTGTTGTGTAGGATTATCAAATAGAATCTTGGTTAACACTGGACGATGATCGGATACTCCAACTTCTAAAAATATCTGAAAAAGACGCCGGGAATTGATTTATCCGCCGAGTATTGACCAGGCTTTGGTCTAAGCAACATTGAATGTCCGAATTATACATTTTGCCGAACCAAGAAAACCGATCTCCAATATGGTGTAAATCACGGAAATCACATGTATGAAGCATATGTCGGAACGCTTGAAAAGAGCGTTCAGAACGAACTCGACCACCTATTTTTTCCGAGTTATCTTTCAGTTCATTTAAGTCGCCGATACACATCCATGGATCATTACGATTATGTGCGATATCTTCTAGTTTATTCCATACATTTTGTCTAAAATCTTGTTGTAGATGACCATAAACACATGACAAGTAGAAGTCAAAGCCATTCATATTAACTAGAAGATCAATTACATTGGAACAAGAACTTAAAACTAAAACTGAAATAGAAGATTTTCACATAACTACTAAACCACCACTAGTTCCTAAAGGAGAGACAATCTTAGAGAAATTAAATCCTAACTTAGATACCACTTGAGTAACATAACCATCTTGCTGCTTTGTTTCCATGAGGAAAATGAAATCTGGAGCTAACCGATTTGTTAGCTCTTCTAGATGTCGAACTACCAGGTCATTTCCCAAACCTCGGCAGTTCCAAGCTAGTGTCTTCATGGATCCATTGGTGGTACCGGGCCCACCGCGCCTCCGAATTCATTGTGTTGACCGTCGTCTTCTTCACTTGTCTCACGGTTACCGGGCCCACCGCGCCTCCGAATTCATTGTGTTGACCGTCGTCTTCTTCACTTGTCTCACGGTTACCGGGCCCACCGCGCCTCCGAATTCATTGTGTTGACCGTCGTCTTCTTCACTTGTCTCACGGTTACCGGGCCCACCGCGCCTCCGAATTCATTGTGTTGACCGTCGTCTTCTTCACTTGTCTCACGGTTACCGGGCCCACCGCGCCTCCGAATTCATTGTGTTGACCGTCGTCTTCTTCACTTGTCTCACGGTTACCGGGCCCACCGCGCCTCCGAATTCATTGTGTTGACCGTCGTCTTCTTCACTTGTCTCACGGTCAATAACGGACCTTGAAGTGCTTAGACCCGCTTCATCATCATGCTTTCTTTTCCTTGAGATTATCTCATCTTGGTAATGAGTTAAATCGCCCGGTTCCTCAATCATCGCAATTGGCTCCGCCGGTTGTGGTACATAAAGTTCTTCATCATCGATTTCCCAAATGATGACATTGCTTGTTGCCCGTGGTTGTACAAAACCATTTGATTCAGGATCGATGTCATCTTCAGGTGGATCATCTTCATTATCATCACCATCTCCATTAGGTAATAAACAGCCCCTGGTATCGTGTGTGAGAAGACCACATAGGCTACAAAAGCCCCTTAATCTTTCATACTTGAAGTAAAGAAGAGTATTAACACCCGGGTAGAATTGAAAGTTTCTTTGGAATCGAAGAGGACGTTCCACATGCCAAATGATCTTCACTCGAACAAAATCCAACCTTGTTTCGAAATGTTGGTTGAATTCAATCTCCAATCTCGGTCCCAATGCATCCGCAATCCGTTCGACCACCTCATAATTGAGGTATTGCATCGGGATTCCCCTTATCTGAATCCAAAAGGGAATGTGATTCAATTCCATATCATCCTGTCCCGGAAACCAACGTTCAATAACAAGCATTCGGTCAGAGAAAGCCCATGGTCCACGACGTAAAACCATTTCGAGAGCCTCCGCCGATGAGAAAACGAATTGAAATCGCTGTCCCGGGAGTATACGACCGCGAATTACGCCTATATTCCCCCAACTTCGCGGCAAATTCACAATAATAGATCTTAGACTTTGTTTTCGCGGCATCAAAGGTCGTCCGATAAGACTATGTTGATTCTCGAAAACTGCTTGACTTACGACATCCATCGGTAAAAGCACCGGGGATCATTGATTCCCAAGTCAAGTTGTTGAATCCCATGAGCCATGTGTTGAGCCATTGTGTTTTTGTGTGAATCAAAGAAGAACAGGTGATTAGAGAAATAAGAAAAAAAGTCGATATGATGAAGTTAATGATGAAATCATTAATCGATAAAAGTTCTCGGAAATAGCTTTGGATAACTGTCGAGCGGTTGGTGTCGGAATTAAAAAACCGTCCGATTGTGTGGCATCTAAACCGATAAAATTTGGGAATCCATATGTTCAGACAAGTGATATAATTATTCACGTAAGTGATAATGCGTGAGTGGATAGTGATAATTATTAAACTGTGTAACATGATTTCTCAGTGAAATTTTTTGGTAACCGTTCGACAGTTATCATCGATATGAGAAACCGTGAAGTAGTTTTGCATCGAAATTCACTAATTTCGGTAGTTGACTTCGAGATCCATATGTGTAATACCCATAGAAATCGGGAATGCATGGGAAATTTTGTCAAACAAAATCCCTGGAAAATTGCTTGTAATCGCCTTGTTGAGAGAGTTTTCGCCATCATAATTTCGCGAATATATTTTCTTTTAATTGTAGTTTTAGTTATAAGAAAATGTTTATTTTGAAAAAAATGCATTTAATAATTGATAATAATGTGTTTTTTTAATATGTGTGAAAATTCTAAAACATCTAATATTTAGAAACAGACAGAGTATATGTCTAACCCTATAAATTAAGGTATTTAGATCGGCTAGGCAATTTATTAACCTTATTAAAGAAAAATAATAAAGGTTGAGACTTTCGTAGCAATAGTAAATAAAAGATTTTCAGACCTGAGAGAGCCAGGATACGCTGTCTGAAAGGCAGTAAATGGTAGCCACGATTAACTTAATAAGCATCGTCTTAACTTATAAAACCCAAACCTTAATTACAACGTTATTTGAAGACTTGGAGTTTATTAATTTTAGTAGAATTCTCGACATGACTAATCCCGACAACCAGAAGCCTGTTGACGTGGAGAAGGCGGCGACGACGACGACGATAGGTAAGGATACTACGACGACGACGGAGACTATTACTAAAAGTTGGAAGAGGGAAGATTTGCTAAAGAAAGCATCTCCTATAATGAGAGGATTTGGTTTTTTGTTCTCTCTTCTTGCATTCATATTGATGGTCTCTAACAAACATGGTTACGTTCTAAACTTTGAGGAGTACGAAGAGTACAAGTACGTTTTCATTTTATTCAATAAAGCTACTTTTTGGAATTCAGTGGAATTTTCTAAGTATTTAATAAAGGTGATATTATTTTTGGTTTCAGATATGTATTGGCCATGGCCATTATCTCAACAATATACACTTTGTTGCAAACATTTGTTCATTTCTCGAAAATTGAATTCTTCGATAACCGGACTTCCCTTTTGGTCGATTTCTCCGGCGACCAGGTAATACTGGAGATTTTTATTTTATTTTTTTATAGCAAATTGTTTTACATATTCATTTAGTCTTGTTTGTGATATCAGATTGTGGCGTATCTCCTGATATCAGCTGCATCTTCAGCAATTCCATTGACCAATAGATTCAGAACAGTTCAAGTAAACGTATTCACTGATATAGCTGCTTCAGCTATCAGCATGGCTATCTTAGCCTTTGTATCTTTAGCTCTCTCTGCTCTCTTCTCTGGTTACAAACTCTCCACTCATTCTTATATCTGATTCTTCTTAAACCACTCTCTGCAATTTGTGCTTCAATACGTGTAATTGTCACTTTTTATGTGTGCATGTGTGTGTTCTTCTTTCAAGTGAAAACTGATTAGCTTTATTCCATTTTTTCTACTAATATGGTACAAAACACAAAGGAAAACATCTAGGGTGCAAATGGTGGTGACTAAAAAATTTTATTGGAATGAAAATAATAATAATAAGTAGAATAAAATTTAGTGGAATAATAGCGGTTAGAGGAATGAGAGGAATAATTGCAGAGAATTATATGTTAAAGTTAAATAGTAACCATTTAGAAGAATACATATACGAGAGGAATAGTTGTAGAAAATAAATAATATATATATATACATTATTTCAAAGATAAAT
>OVBE01017578.1:0-10378 GCA_900406425.1 Iberis pinnata | reverse complement strand
TATATATATATATATATATATACATGTGAGTTAAAGGGGATAATTAACCTAATTTAACGAAAATCTTAGAGAGTAAAGGGGTAGAGACGAATAGTTCATCGTGATGATTCTTTTGAGATTGATCTTGTCAGGTACTAGCATACCAGTTCGATCTAGTTTGTGTGCGTGTGGATACCGGTAGAGGAACGATACTTGGAGTGCTCATAAACTTTAGACTAATTCGGTTAGTTGTTCCGTTGCAGAATATACATGTATATTCAAATCTCGGTATTCTAGATTTATTTCAGTATTTGCACGAATCCTGGCAGTATAAATTTGTAATTAGAATTTATAAAGCGTTATAAATTATTACGAATTCCAACAGCTTTTACATTCCACATGATACTAACGAAAGATTGGTTTATTGAACTCAGTCAACAAGAATATGGCTCAGTCCGCATGGAAAAAGAAAGTATCTCCGTTGCAAGAGGTATTGGAATAGTACAAACAAGAACAACATAAAAGAATACAGTAGTCATAAACAAAGTGAGGTATGTACCAGATTTCTCCAGGAACTTACTGTATCTCGGGACCTTTAAGAGCTAGGGGTGCTCTTTTTCATCAGAAAATGGGATCTTACAAGTATCAAAAGGAATAAGAACAATGTTAAAGGCAGAAAGATGTGGCAATCTGTATCTTTTTCAAAGGAAAAGTATCATATGTGAGGCACATACAACATAAAATACAAATGATTCAAGATTATGGCACAACAAGCTTGGTCATGTGAGTCAAAAGGGCATGTAAATTCTGTTAAAGAAAGGTCATTTAGATAAGCAGAAGGTTGCTTCAACTCCATTATGCGAAATGCATATATGGTAAGGCTTATAGGGTAAGTTTTTCTACGGGTAAACATACAAGTAAAGAGCGTTTGAAGTATATTCATGCAAATTTATGGGGCTCGAAAAATATACTAGGGTCTTTAGGGCAGTGCCATTATTTTCTGAGTTTAATAGATTACTACACTCACAAGACCTGGGTATACTTCTTAAGAATAAAAAACCAAGCATTTGTAAAGTTTATTGATAGAAAGTAATTATTGAAAATTAGTGTGGAAGGAAAGTGAAGAAGCTTCGTACATATAATGGGCTGAAATTCTGTAATAAAAAATTTGATGAGTTATGTCAAACAAATGGAATTGCTAGACACAAGATGATTCCTGACACATCGCTGCAAAACGGGGTTGTGGAGAGGATGAATAGAACTATACTTGAAAAAGCAAGGAGTTTGTTAGCTAAATTAGGTATATTAAAGGTGTTTTTGGAAGAAGCAGTAAATATAGTGGTGTACTTAATAAACATGACTCCTTACATTGCCATCTGTTGAATCAAGACTTAACAATTAGGTTTAGGTCTTTGATCTTGTGGGTAAAAGGTAGGAAGAATTTCATATATCTTTTTGGAGTAATTACATGGGTATTTATAGTAGAAATACATGCTTAAAATCCTAATTACATAAATTAACCTAATGAGCTTCGAGCTGGAAAGCCCAGCTCGTCAGATCGGCCCATCTAGGTTTTGCTCTTCTAAGCCTCTTTCTTCTCTTGATGTCGGCGTCCATCTGGGCCTTAAGTCGAAATGGGCTTTTTGGGTAAGTGTTACACCTGGTATCAACACCATCCAAGGAGATATACCCAAAGAATTGTGGTCTAAGGTCACTCCAACTTTTAATCACCTCAGGAAGTTTGGTAGTATATGTTACTATCACATAGACAAAGGAAAATTGCAACCTAGAGCCAAGAAGGGATTTTTTCATTGGATATCCATATGGAGTTAAAGGCTACAAGGTCTAGTCATTAGAAGATAAGAAGTGTGTCATCAACCACAATGTCACCTTCAATGAACAAGAAGTTTAAGCAAAGGTAAAGAGAAAATTAATTTTTCCTAGACATTGTACTTAGTCTATCTTTGCAGGAAAGTGCAGATTCAGGTGGAGACACCCAAAGAAATGAACAGATATATGAGAGTTCCGCTGAAACCAGTTCTTAACAATTTAGTACAAAAAGTCAATAGATGGGACATGAGCAAACTCAAGACACTCCAGAGAGTTATCATTTAGTTCGGGACATACCAAGAAGAGAGCCAAGGTTACCAAAACATTTTGAAGATTATACAAACCTGACTATATATGTATCTGAAGATGGAAAAGCTATTGAAATAAAAGATTTCAGGTCTGCAATGGTAGATGCTGCAGTGTGTATTGGAGAAAAGTAGTGGACAAAGAAATGGAGTCTTAAGAAAGAATTTCACCAGGAAAATTGTTGACATACCAAAGAACATAAAGATAATTGGGTGTAAGTGGATATTCAAGAAAAAACCTGGAATTCCATGGGTGGAAGAGCCTAGATACAAGGCTAGGTTAGTAGCAACATGTTTTGCTCAAACAGAAAGAGTGGACTACAATGAAATATTTTCACATGTAGTTAAACATGCTTCCATAAGATATCTCATGTCAATTGTGGTAAATGAGAATCTAGAATTGGAGCAGCTAGTTGTAAAGACTACATTTCTCCATGGAGAATTGGATGAGTAGATATACATGGCTCAACCTGACGGATACATGACTAAAGGAAAGGAAGGTTGTGTCTGTTTGGTGAAGAAGTTGTTGTATGGTTTAAAACAAAGTCCAAGGCAATAGAACTAATAGTTCAATAGTTTTATACAGGAAATTGGCTTAAGAAGAAGTCACTTTGATCATTATGCATATATCAAGAATTCGAATGGGACATACATCTATCTACTCTTGTACGTAGATGATATGTTAGTTGCTTCAAAGAGTAAACATGGGATGATAAAGCTTAAAGAAAGTTTGAGAACCATATTCGAAATGAAGGATCTAGGAGAAGCGAGGCGCATATTGGGAATTGATATTCTCATGGACAAAAATCAGGGATATCTCAATTTATCTCAAGAAAATTATTTGGAAAGGGTTTCGCAAAATTTTAGAATGGAAGAGGCAAAGGTAGTATACACAACAATGGGAACTCACATCAAATTATCTTATGCATATGAAGACCAACTTGATCAAGGTACATAATTTATGAGCAACATTCCATATTGCAATGCAATTGATAGTTTAATGTACAAAATGATAGGAACCAGGCCTGACCTTGCCTATCTCGTGGGACTAATAAGCAGGTTTATGAGTAATCCCATAAAATCACATTGGAATGTTGTCAAATAAGTGTTTAAATATGTAAATGGAGCTACAAAACTTGGCATGCAATACAGAAAAGGAACATATTCAGAATCAGTGGTTATTGTAATGCAAATTTTGCATCCGACACAGACAAGAAAAGATCTTTGATAGGTTTTGCATTCATGTCTGGTGGGTGTGTTATAAGCTAGAAATCAAATCTTCAACCAGTAGTTGCTTTGTCCAATACAAAATTAAAGTATATTGCTATGACTGAAGAAACTAAAGAAGCAGTGTGGTTGCATGGATTAAGTGAAGAATTTGGATATCCTCATGAAGTTATATAGTTGTATAGTGATTCTCGAAGTACACTATCATTTGTAAAAAATAATATAATACATGAGAGAATAAAGAATATAGCCACTAAGATGCACTTTGTTATAGAAAGAGTTGAGAAATGAGTCATTAAGGTCTTAGAAGTTCATACAAGTGATAATCCGGAAGACATTTTCACAAAAATTTTGCCAGTAAGTAAGTTCAAGCAGTTGTTGAGTTTCCTTGGTGTGTCTGAGAATTAATCAGATACGAAGATCTGAGGTTCAAGGTTTACTATGGATAGTTAAATGTTGATTTACGATCAAGGTGGAGCTTATTGAGTTATGTTGTTATAAATTAATCTTTGTTGGTTAACTTAAATGAAAATTCAATAGAGAGTACAAGGGAATTTACACTCTGGTTAAAATTGGGTTTGGTTTAAAGGAAGCCGAGTCTTGCGTTTTAGTTCAAGCGACATCGTTTCATGTCATCTCTAACAAAGGTAAAGTTTGTTTCAGGTTGTTGAGGTTGTTGTAACTGAAGCTGAAGCTCGAAGTTCATATGAGCTGGATTGAAGCTTCTAGAGAGAGAGAGTGGAGTTTTATGAAGTGAGAGTGTGATCAATTATTGTGTATTCTTGGGTTTCTATTTTGGGTGAGAGAAAGAGAGAAAACACATAAATAATCGGTGACAGAAGATATTCAAGAGGGTATGTTCTTTTTCGGGAGAGATTTTTGATCATGTACTCTATAATCATAGTGGATTTCGAGGCGAAATTTTGGCCAAACGTAGGGTTGCGGTTTTGCATCTGAACTAGATAAATTTTGCGTGTGTTGTTTTGGTTTTAATCTCGTTTACGTTTTCTCATTCTTTGATTGATTTACAGTATGAAGAACAATCGAACATAATAGGTGTTCGTAATCTAGGATTTGGTAGTTGCATATTTACATATATAGGTCTAAAGCGTTAAAACCATAACAAAAATACGCAAAAGAGGCAGCCGTTAGGCTCGAAAGGAGCTGAATAGAGGCTGGGGATTCGAGTGACCTAAGGATACTGATAGAAAGGAGTAAAGAAGTAGTCCAAGCCCTATCGTACCCAACCATATGATTTATTATGTCTGATATAAACCACTTCTTATCTTGGAAGAGTAAAGAGTTTTGACTTTTCTAAATAGATTAGGCAACAAAAGGAACTAATGGCATGGTAGTGGGTGACGTAGAATTGAAAGACAACAAACAAGTAATGTTGTCATGAAAAGAAGTAGAAACTCTTTGTGATTGAGATGGTAAACATGTGTGAGTTCCCAGACCTCCTGACGAACTATATAACCAAAAAATGATGATTGACAGTTTCATTAGCAACACCACACCGTAAATAAACAGGGGAGACTTTTAGAGTTTGTTGGAGTAAGTTATCGGAAACAGGTAGGACATTATGCATTCCACCAAAATAATTTAAGTTTCTCTGATATGTTCCAATTTCAAATAGATTTAAACACTATTGTAAGAAGAATAGAGGAGGATAAATAAGAGTAATGAAGTGTATGATATCCAGACAAACTATAAACACTATAATAAGATAATTGTTCTGCCCATAAACATTTTTGTTATAATAAGATGACATATAAGCAAAATTTTCAATTTTAAAATGGGAAACTACCATTTTAATCCCAAACTTTTAAATTTTGGCAAAAAAAGCCTGTATTTTCTTGCGAGCCATTTTTTTTTGTTCATTCATTCATTCATTCATTCATTCATTCATTCATTCATTCATTCATTCAAAGTTCAACCGAATACAAAGAAAAAAGCAACATTGGACAAATCCAAATGTGCAAGCAAGAAGGTCAATCAAATGACCCAAATTCTTAAAGCAATAGATAAACAAGATAAACATAACTTGATAGTAAGTTAGGAGTAAGATGAAACAGTTTAATGTGATTAAACATTTGGTCAACTCAATGCCGACTGCTTCTTCGACTAACTTATAAAACGTCGCCTTGCATCGCGACTTTGGTAGACAATCCAAACCTTCGGTTCTCACCATGGTAATTGTAGTTGCATCTTCTGACCCCGAGAAGGCCAATACACAAGACTGCATACAAGTTAGATAAATGGAGGTCCCTTTTGTTTTAGAAACCAAATAGAGACTCACTCTCAATGAAAGCGGGAACAACAACCCAAATAATCGGTGACAGAAGATACTCAAGAGTGAATGTTCTTTTTCTGGGAGATATTGTTGATCTTGTACTCTATAATCATAGTGGATTCCAAAGAGAAATTTTGGCCAGACGTAGGGTTGCGGTTTTGCACCTGCACTGGATAAATTTTGCGTGTGTTGTTTTGGTTTTAATCTCGTTTATGTTTTCTCATTCTTTAATTGATTTACAGTCTGAAGAATAATCGAACATAATAGGTGTTCTTAATCTAGGATTTGGTAGTTTAATATTTACATATATAGGTCTAAAGCACTACAAACATAACAAAATTATGCAAAAGAGGCCGCCGTTGGGCTAGACAAGAGCTGAATGGATGCCGAGGATTCGAGTGACCTAAGGATACTGATAGAAGAGAGTAAAGAAGTAGTTCAAACCCTATGGTACCCAACCGCATAATTTATTATGTCTAGTATAAACCACTGCTTATCTTGGAAGATTAAAAAGTTTTGACTTTTCCAAATAGATTAGGCAATAAAAGGAACTAGTGGCATGGTAGTGGGTGAGGTAGAACTGAGAGACAACAACTGAGTAATGTTGTCATGAAAAAACGTAGAAACTCTTTATGATTGAGTTGGTGAACATGTGTGAGTTCCCAGACCTCCTCACTAACTATACAAAAAAGCAACACCACACCGTAAACAAACAGGGGAGACTTTTAAAGTTCGTTGGTGTAAGTTATCAGAAACAGGTAGAACACTATGCATTCCACCAAAATAATTTAAGTTTCTTTAATATGTTCCAATTTTAAATAGATTTAAACACTATTGTAAAAAAAAAAAAATAGAGGAGGATAAATGAGAGTAATGAAGTGTACGATATCCAAACCAGCTATAAACACTATAATAAGATAATTTCTCTGCCCATAAACATTTTTTGTTATAACAAGATGACATATAAGCAAAATTTTCAATTTTAAAATAGGAATGATTTGATATAAAATTTTATTAATTATTTGAAATTTATATTGAATATTTTTGAAATTTAAAAAATAAACGATATTTTTTGAAAATGACAAGTTTGACCTTATAATAATGAATAAAAATCTAGAAAATAATAATTTAACATTATCTAATGTTTTTATTTTTAGTTTTTGCAGATAAAACTTTAATATTTAAAGATCTTATTTTATAAATAACAAAATTGTATATTCTCTCATTTTTTTACATTAGGTAATTGATTATATATATATAAGTCAACCAACATAATTTACTAAATCAACAAATTTTTTTTGATGACCCTGGTATCCAAACCCCAAAGAATTCCGATTAGGCCTAAAACGTCCGTAGTTGCCGAGGGTATCCAGGAAAACCGCCGAAATTCACTATATTTTAATTGACGGTGGCTGGAATTCGAATCCAGGTGGCAGAACTCACAATTGTGAATTATTTACCACAAGAACTAGATGTCGCAGTTGACTTTGAAAAAATCAACCGATAAAAAGTAAGTTGATATAAGTAAAAATTAAATCTACTAATAACAAAAACAAATTCATAGTTCAAAACATCAACTAAATAATTTATCTACAATAACTTAAATAAGTATACTAAAAATAAAAATAACAAGGCAATGAAATACAAAACTAAATCTAAGTTAACATTTTAAAACATTGACTATACAAAAAATCAATTATAATCCCATTGTTTTAAAATGTTAACATAGGATAAAACAATAACTCGATTAACAATTTAAATAGTAACTAGCTCAATTAATCAACTGTATCGAAAAATCAACCGATAATGATATTAATTTATAATGAAAAATAAATAAATAAAAGTAAATAAAACAATGAACATAAAAAACAAATCAACTTTTTTAATTAAAAATTAAAAATATAGAACATATATCTTAAAATTAAAAATATAAATAATTGTATACTCTAAATTTAAAAATTAATAAAAACCAATAAATAAAAATTAATTATATACTTGAATGATTATAATTTTATTTATATAAATATATTTAGAAAAATACATAAGGATAATTTGGTGTTTTAATCTAATAAAAAATATCAAAATAGTAAAAAATATAAGATATATATTTTTAAAAATATTGTATAGAATTAGTATATTGTTTAAAAAAGCCTTTTAAAATTCAATCAAATTATCATATTATTACGGTTTAACATGTTCAAATATATATTTTCTTTATTAACTTCAAATTTATGTTAGTTTCTAAGTTTGTTTTTGAACAAATATTATATTAATTTTGGTCGAACTCTTCTCCATTTCTCCTATGTAACATTCACACTTATAAATAATAATTTTTTTTTTTGTATACAAGTCAATTTTTCATCTCTTAGAACATCTCTAAAAAGACCCTTAGAATCTTAAATTTGAGGTTTTTGCATCTCCAAAAACAACCTCAAAACCTCAAATTTGAAGTTTGTGAATAGTTTCACTTTTTAAATTACATTATAATCCTTAAACTTATGAATACTTATAAATAATTCTATTAATTTTCTTTTTTATCATTTTAGTCCTTAAACTTTTATATAAATCAATTATAACCTATAAACTTCTTAAAACAAAAATAAATTATTAATATAAAAACTATATTACCTAAAAATTCAACTTATTTTACAAAATAAGAACATTACATGGAGAAATATACTACAAAATTAAAGCAACACAAAAAATAAAATTAAAAATTAAAAATAATATGTGTATGTTCAGTCCTATAAGTCAGCCGTAACTTGTGTTTGTAAGTCAGCTGTAACTTGTGTTTGTAAGTCACACGTTATTTGTGTTTATAGTCAGTTGTAACTTGTGTTTATAAGTCAGTTGTAACTTGTGTTTGCAAGTCATCCCTGATCACATAAATCAACCAAATATATGTAAGTAAGCCGTCACGTGTGGCTGACTTATATTTTTATAATATAATATATTGTTTTATTAAATAATATTGCTTGTAATATATATAAAATGTATGTTATAGCTACTTATAAAAGTATTAAAAATTTAGTTATAAATAGTTAAAATTATAAGAACTATCTTGCAAAATACTAACTTTCAAAACTTTAAATTTGAGGTTTCTTTTTGGAGTAAAACAACAAAAACCTCAAATTTGAAGTTGAAGGAACCTCAAATTTGAGGTTCCTTTTTGGAGATGGTCTTAGTCATGCTTGCTGCATTTTTGTCGTCATGTAGGTCTTCAGTAAATTATTTGCAGTAATTCTTTTGTATTTCAAAATGGGAAAATTGCCATTTAATTCGTGAATTGATCCGAAAACGCCAAATAAATCTTGAATTATCACGAAAGCCAAATTAACATTCAACTATGTTTGACTACGACAAAGTAATATTATTATTTTGTTGACTAAGTCAAATTAGAGATGATGTTATCTCAATTAACAGACGTCTGTTAGCTTCTCATTAACCCTAAATGGCGTCGTTTTCAAATTATAACAAACGACGTCGTTTTGTCATAAAAAAATGCTAGAAAAACCCGAACTTTCAAATTTAGGCCATAAAAACCTCCAACTTTTTATTAGGCCATTTTAATCTCAAACTTTCTAACATATGCCATTTCACTCTTAAATTATGATTGACCGACCATAGTTAGACTTCATATTAGTCAATTATTAATTCCTTTTAACACCGTTAAGCTTAAAGTTTTTTCATCTTTAACGAAGGCAAGATCATGTAAAATGTAAGGTCTATAAGATGCAAAATAGTAAAAGCCTCTTTTGTCACATTTTTTTTAACTTATATTGGTTTTGTTGTGATGTACAATAATAAAAGTTTCTTCAAACACATATTTTATCTTTCCTAATTCTTATTATCTGACAATTAATAAATTGTCAGTAAACTTTATTTAGAACACGAGGATTATAGTGAATGTTGTTTAACTTTTAAATCAAACGCACTTCTCTACAAAAATGCAAACATAGAGAATGTTGTTTACAAATAGACATTTAATAATATCCACAACAAAGAGAGATATTTTCAAATGGTATTAAATATATTTTTATGGTGTTTTATTTCTTACTTCAAAATGAAATAACAAATAATGTTACTTCAATTATGGAGAAAATATCCATTCTTTCATTTTTTCGAAGATAATTTTTATTATAAATTAGCATTATAAATTTAACCTACATTTAGTTACTTTGTTAACTGATATTACTCATATTTAATGCATTTTAGTGGGCATTTATGCCTGCTAAACTTGTATTATGTGAGCTCTTTCTTTGTAAAATTGGATCTTTCTAAGACTTCAGGTGTTTGGGTCAATTTGGATCAAATGTGCTGAATTGCTACATATTTGGATGGAATCTGACTAAATGAAGAATTGAAGAACCTATATGAGATTAGATCGATAAAACTGAAGAATTAAAGTCAAGATGACTTCAGACCGATCGGTCCACCCTTGACCGATCGGTCTGAATATACGAAGTAAACAGAGACTTTGGACCGACCGGTCTGAACTTGGACCGATCGGTCTGGGCCTAGACCGATCGGTCCATCGAGCCTGCGAGTTTTTGAAGCAAATTTCCATTTTTATAGCAAAGTCCTCAACTTATCCCACTTTTTCTTATTTTCTATTTTTATTATTCTAAACTATAAAAGCATGTTGGCTTAGGTTTTATTATACTACCTTTTTACTTTTGCAAACTTTTTGAGAGCTTTTACTGGGAGACTAAATTCCTGAACCTGTATTTGGAGAAGAAATTCT
>OVBE01017577.1:0-10378 GCA_900406425.1 Iberis pinnata | reverse complement strand
TTCATGTGATTAAGAATCACATTCAAAATAAGTTTGGGCTTGGCCCATCACATTGTATTAACGTATTAAGGTGTATATATATACGTTGATTAATGTAAGGGGATGATTAAAAGAGATTAACTTAATTGAACGAGAAACCCTAGAGAGAGAAAAAGAGGCAGAGACGAATAGTTCATCGTGACGACTCTTTAGAGATTTGATCTTGTAAGGTACTAGCATACCGTCTTCGATCCAGTTTGTCTGCGTGTGGATACCGGTAGAGGCGCGACACTTGGAGTGCTCAGAAACCTTAGACTAATTTGGTTAGTTGTTCCGCTGCAGAATATCCAGGTATATTCAGATCTTTGTATTCTAGATTTAATTCAGTATTTGCACGAATCCTTGCAGTTAGATTCATAATTAGAATTTATAAAGCGTTATAAATTGTTATGAATTCTAACAAAACTAAATTCAACAAATTCATAAAACAGATTTCTTCAACAGACGAGCTCAAAATGTTGCGATATAAATTCTCTTCATCACTACATTCAAGTCTTCTCTCGTGTAAAGTTCATGATTTTGGGTTCATCCTCCTTTTGGATTCAACATGACACTTGAGAATGTTCCCAAAACCAATTCGGATTCATCATCTTTCCAATGGTTCTCTTTTGATTTTGGGTTCATCCTCCTTTTGGATTCAAAATGACACTAACACTTAAAAATGTAAAGTTTTCATGGTTCTCTTTTTAGTAAGGAACTTGGATTCAGCATATTCTTTAGCATATAAACACCAAGAATATGGTTCTCTTCCTTAGATATTATGGATTCTACACGCTTCTTGAACTTATGAAAGTAAAGAAGTCATGGATCTCATTCTATAGACAATAAGGGTATTGTCCCTTAAGGAGTTTGAATTCATCATGTTCTTAAACTCATAAGAGTAAATAATACATGGTTCTCCTCCTTTAAACTTTTGGATTCATCACGACTCTTATGTTTTACATAAAACAAAACAACCATGGGTCTCTTTAAACAAGACATATTCAAAATGATTCTTAAGCTTATGAGGGCAACTAAATCATGGTTCTTTCTTGATTTTAAAGAAAGGGTTTTGTCCCTTAGGGACTCGGATTCATCATGAGCTTATATCCATTAAGAACAAAGCTACCATGGGTCTCTCTTCCCTTTAGAGATGAAGAAAGATAGATCTATCAAGCTCTTTCACTTCCACCCATAAGGGGAAAGTCCCACTTGCAAGCAAGCTTTAAAGTGACTTGGTTCTCTTTTCTTACATCTCGAAATCGATTAAAACCTTAAAACCATAAGCTTTTGCTTCAAAACATATTTAAAAGAGTTAAAGCTCTAGAAAGCTTAAAACTAAGGAGTAAAGCTTCAAATCCTTTTTCCAACCTCCAAAAACAGAAGCAATGCTTTAAAAACAGTGAATGACAAGAGACAAGAAGCTTTAAACGCTTTTTTAACCGATTAAAAACTTAGAATACATATTCAAATGCTTCAAACACCATTTCTAACCGATTAAAACTTTGGAAAACCGATTGAAATACTAAACCAAATGAACCAAGAAATGCCGAAGTTTAAGAGGTTTAGGAGCTTATGCTCTAATACCATACTGAGATTTGAGAGATTAAGAGAATATGTTTGAACATAGTGAGAATAAGGAGAATGAGAGAATAATGGAGAATAAGAATATAATGGAGAAGAAAATTTTCCCTCACCTTAGATTACTTTCGGTGCATACAATGTATATAAATAAGGAACCTTAGACTTGACCTAAAATGGTAAGTTTAAAGGTTTGCATATGGTTGAAAAATTAGTAAAAGTAGCCAAGTAAAAGCATAAAACAAATGACGCGTCTTATACGGGTACAGATGTGGTCCCAAAAGTGATCACACGTGCGTGTAGTGATCCAAAAGTAGGGCGTTCGACCAAACGCATTCCAACGGCTATAATTCTTCTTCTGGATCCTTCTTTACTTCAAATAGCTCTAGGGAATTCAATTTGGTCGAGCTTTCTTGTAGATCAAGTTTCTCAATAGCTATCGAGAAACTGTGCATTGCCGGTAAGGTTATGCGCATTGTTGATCGAGCCAGACTTTGGTTATGCGTATTTACCAAGCCATTGTGTTTTCTCGGTCTTGCTCGGCGTACACGTTAACTCTTTTATGAACGCATTTCTTCCATTTGGCTCAGTTTTACGCACATCGCCCGAGTGAACCATGCGCGCATCTTCTCAATCGTGGCCTAGATTTCCTGCATGGTCGACTAGGTCATTTCTCTCGCTGATGCGTAGGTTTTCCTTGCTTGTGGCATACAACACTTTGATTCAATTTTCTGGAACGTCTGAACCATGTGCATCCTCTGTTCTAGCTCGATAATCTGCGCATAGTCGACTGCATGTGAACCCGATATGGATAATTATGCGCATCATTGGCCCATGCTCGATACTTCTCGCATGGTTGACTAATTTGTGATGCATGGTTGACGATAGACCCGATATTGTACATTCTTGGGCTTGGCTCGATAATCTTCGCATGGTGGCCTATGTTTTACGCACGGTCACTGATATTGACCGGACTTGGCCTAGTTTTGGCCAAGTCGCCTCTTTATCCTTATTTTTGTTGTATCTTGATGTTTCTATTCTTCTCTTGATCATTTGATCCATTTTAATGGCTTATATGAAGTTTTGGCCGAAAGATACCAAAACTTAACTTGATCTTCATCTTCTTTAAATGAGATCTTCATTTTATCATCTTCTTACTAGCGAGGGGGAGCCAAAGAGCTTCCGAGAAGCTCAGTCTCATCAAGATAAATCCATTTGGTGGAAAGCGATGAAAGATGAGAAGAAATCATTGGAGAAGAGTCAAACTGACGTGTTGATGAAATTTCTCAATGAAAAGTTATCCTTGAAAAACAAGTGGGTTTTCAAGCTGAATAAAGATGTCAACGAAAATCCTAGAAACATGGTGGCAAATATAATTCCATGCGAAAAGAAGAAATTGTGTTCTAGTGTAGTTGGACTAAGAAGTGTTCAACCGAGTCTGAAGGGAGAGATTGTTGGGTTTAAGACTCGTAAAACACCTGAAGAAATGAACTCCAACTATTCCTTTGACGTTCACCGTCCAAGCCGTAGCCACTTTCACCCCGTTCACATCAAGCGTTCATATTACAAAAGTTCTCTATAAATATATAATGTTATAGTTAGAGTAAAATCATTTTCAATGTAATCCTCAAAAAATATCCTTAGACAAAACTAGTGAGAATTTTATAAACAAGTTCAGTTTTTTGTAGTAATCGAGTGCGAGAGATTATTCTCATATTATAATTCTATTAGTGATTTTAATAGAACAGTTTTTCGATCCCAGTAAAAAAAAATGCTCTATCATTGAGCCAACAATCACGAAAAGAATATATAAAATATTTTGGTGGATTTTTTAATTAAACATTGGTTTTATCACGAAAAGAATCATATCAAATATGTGGTGGATTTATTGATTAAACATTGGTTTTGGCCATGTGACGTGTTGATGTTTATTGTTTAAACTTATGATTTTTTGAATATAACGGTTTAGTTTTTTTGGTTAAATATTGAAATTTATGATTATTGATTAAGTTTCCAGGGGTTTTTTTAACACTTATATGTTATGGTTTAAGATTTTATAAAGTTTTGACATTTATTTGTTGTAGATTTTATTAATCTGTATGAGTTGTTTATTCAATAGGTTGTGATCAACTATTTATACAAGTAGGTTAAAACATAAACATAGAAAAACTCATAACAAATAGGAAAATATCCTCATTAGGAAAATATCCTCAATACTCCCCCTCACGTTGGAGCGTGGAGATCTTGAACGCCCAACTTGGACAGAAGAAAGATAAACTGATCGCGTGGTAAAGCCTTTGTCAAAATATCAGCGAGCTGAGAGGAAGTGTGAACGTAGGTAGTCTCAATTATCTTATCACGAACGACATGACAGTCAGACTCAATATACTTAGTCCGCTCATGAAAAACGGGATTAGCAGCAATATGAATTGATGTTTTACTATCACAAAAGAATCGTGCAGGTAAAGAAACATCAATACCCATTTCAGTAAGAAGTTTACACAGCCACTTAACCTCACGTAAGGCAACGAACATTGCGCGATACTCGGCCTCAGCAGAAGAATGTGAAACGGTATTTTGCTTCTTAGTCTTCCAACTAATAGGTGAACCACCAAGAAGAACAACATAAGCAATGAGAGAACAACGAGTGGATGAATCAGAGTCACAGTAAATAGAGAGCTGAAGATCCGGAGCCGAGCTAAGCATGATACCTTGTCTGCAAGAACCCTTAAGATACCGAACAACACGAAGAGCGGCGTCCCAATGAACCTGTTTCAGACTTTGCATATATTGAGATAAAAGATGAACACAATAGCTCAAATCCGGTCTAGTGTTGAGCAGGTCGATGAGGCGTCCGAGAAGGCGACGATATGGCGTAGGATCTGGAAGGAGAGGACTCTCGGCGGTGGAAAAACAATGCTTTTCTTCGAGAGGTGTAGGGGCTGGTTTAGAACCGAGTAAGCCACATTCCGCAACAATATCCATGGCATACTTGCGTTGGGACAGATAGATCCCTTGAGTGCCACGACTAACTTCAATACCCAAAAAATATTTGAGACGTCCGAGATCTTTCATGTGAAAGCAACTACCCAAATATTCCTTGAAACTAGTAATCATAGCAGAGTCATTACCACAAATCACTAGATCATCCACATAAACCAAAACACGTAAGTCAATGGTGTCTTTGGAGTAAGAAAAAAGAGAATAATCTTCGTAAGATTGAACAAAACTAAACTTCATCAAAGCTTGCGAAAGTTTAGAGAACCAGCAACGTGGAGCTTGTTTAAGTCCATATAAGGACTTGTGAAGACGACAAACCTGATCCGGATAGGTATGGTGATAACCAGGAGGAAGTTTCATGTAAACCTACTCTGCTAAATCCCCATGAAGAAAAGCATTATGAACATCCATCTGATGAACTTCCCATTGTTTAGCAGAAACAATACGAAGAAGAGTCCGGATAGTGGTCATTTTGATGGCATGTGCAAAGGTTTTGTGATAGTCATTGCCTTCGACTTGGTGATTACTGAAACACCCCATCCCGAACACTAAGTCCGCGGACAGCCGTTTCATGCCAAAAACACTAAGTGACTCGGCCATTCAGTCCATTTTTAAGCCTTAACCGTTTTTATGTCAAATTCATGTGAGGTTCGATATTTTCTTTAAGCCTTAAGGCAATCCGAGACTAAATTATGCATTATAGAAGTAAAGAGTGATTTTATTAATATTAAATAGGATTCGATACCACTTGTTCAATTCGCTATAAAGTCTATGACAAGTTAAACGTAAAGATCCTACAATCTACCCAGTCTTGTACACCACTCTTCCTTCCGGCCTTTAGTCCCGCGCTAAGCCACTTCTTTCCCGAAATCCCCTTTAGTCCCTGAAACAGAAAGAGGCATAAGTAATCCAACATACTTAATGAGGCAATTTAGATTGCCTTAATCGTTTAAGTTAAGTTTTAATCTGTTTTAGTTTAATCAAGCATATTTCCAGATTTTCAGACAGTCCATTGATCCAACCAAGGGTCTTGGCCGGACTGGGTAAGTTCTGGCGGAATCACCCGTTCCCAGCAACTAGTCCCATCCGCCTTACCTTGAGTTTGGTCCAACATATTATCCCGAAACCACATTTTTCCGTTGTTCTATCGCTTTCTATGTAAATATATGACCATGCGACCAAGCCTAAGAAATGATTTGCGCATGACCATCCGAATGGTTCTTCACTCACGGACTTAGCCGTTTGAAGTGACATAATCGCCGGTTTGGCTAAGAGATGGAGCCTTGGCCGAAGCCGCGGTCTGATTGCATTCACCTTAGTCCTTATCGGCAAATTTTGCATTGAACCCGCCATCTTTCCACTCGGACTGATAGATTCACGATCTGCCCGTTCGATATCCGATCACGCCTAACTTTCACCCTTATTCTACACTCTAAATGCCTTAGTCATTTTTAGAGATTTTTCTGTGTTTGTGCATGCGCGAAAATGGGGCTAAGGCTCTCTATTTATAGAGTTTTGGCCCGAAAACTGCCAAAAACCACCAAGCCACTTGCGCCTGTTCGAACTGGCGCGATTAGCCCGAACAGGTGCGAGTTGGCATAACCGCCCGACCGCCTATAACTGCCCAGCTCGGCCCAACTTCCAAGCTAGTGTCCATTTCACTTAGTTGGGCCAACTGACCTAAGCTAGCTTGATTTGACCTGAGCTGAATTGAGCTAAGCTGAGCTTTAACTTAGCTCATCTAGCTGCCTTGGCTCAATTGTTCGGCTTCCTTGAGCTGAACCCGGGCCAATGATCTGGCCCGCAACTTTACTTAGCCATTTGGACATTCCATTCCTGGCTAAGTCCGACCTTCAAATTCCCTCTTCAAAACCAGTTTTCCTTTAACCCGAACCCAAGGCTAAGTTTTTGGCTCGAATGGCTCGGATCATCAAACTTAGGAAGTTCGCGGATGTTACAATTACCGTGCACAACAAGACGAGCTTTATAGCGTACAATAGAACCATCAGAATGATACTTAATTCGAAAGACCCATTGACTGCCTATTGCTTCCTTTCCTGGTGGAAGTGAAACAATGTTCCAAGTTTTATTTTGTTCCAAAGCTTCAATCTCCTTAATCATTGCCTCCTTCCATCGGACATCCTGGACGACCTCTTTAAAATGTTTTGGCTCAACAGAAGCAGTGAGTGCAGTTAAATAAACTTGATGAGCTGGAGTAAAAACTGCATCCGAGACAAACCGAGAGAAGGGATAAGTAGACGTACCAGAGACCGTAGAAGACGCTGAAAAGGAAGGAGAGGAAGACGCAACGAGAGGTGTATGTTTAGAAGATGTAGTGCTATTATAGACAAAGTAATCATGCAACTTAGTAGGAGCTGTCTTGTGTCTTTGTCCTCGACCAAGAGTTTCCGGTGCAGTCGGTTAAGGCTGAGGTAGATTGGGTGCGGCATCAGGAACAAGTGCTGCCGGTAAAGGGGACGATGGCGAGGAAGAAGGATCATGACTCCCCCTGTCCGCAAGAGTTGGCAATACCCAATCATCATCCTGTCCGAGAGAGTGAGGCTGCACTTGCTGAGACGGAACCAAAGGCTACACAGTTGTAAACGGGAAAACCGACTCATTAAAGACAACATCCCGGGATACAAAAATTTCCTCGGTATCCAAGTCCAAAACAGTCCAGCCCTTTTTACCAAAAGGATATCCAAGAAACACACAACGATGATTGCGTGGTCCAAACTTATCCTTGTCACGTGATTGACGATGAACATAACACTCAACACCGAAGATCCTGAGATGATGACAAACTGGCTCATTACCAAACAAGACTTGATAAGGAGTCTTGCCTTTAAGAACCGAGGAGGGAGTGCGGTTAATGAGATGAGAAGCGGTCAAAACAGCCTCCCCCCAAAAACGAACCGGTAAACTAGCTTGAAACAGTAACGCACGAGCAACATTCAGAAAATGACGATGCTTGCGCTCGACTCTACCATTTTGCTGAGGTGTAGAAACACATGATGTTTGATGATCAATACCATGAGTTTGAAAGAAAGATGATAGGCACATGAATTCAGTCCTGTTATCACTAAGAACTGTTTTGACCTTTTTGTTGAATTGTCTTTCAGCAAATGTGACGAACTCAACCAATATCCTTTTAACCTTGGATTTTTCTAACATGAGATAAGTCCATACGGCTCATGAATAGTCATCAACTATCGTCAAAAACTAAAACGCACCACATGTAGATGGAGTACAGTACGGATCCCAGACATCAACATGTAAAAGGGAAAACAAATCCAATGCTTTATTAAAACTATCAAAAAAGACTTCACGAGTCTGTTTAGCTCTTAAAAAAATATTGCAATTGCGAGCAAAGTGAGAAACACGAGAAACAAAAGGTAGAATAGAAAGCACTAAAAAAGACGGATGACCCAAACGTTGGTGCCAAAGAGACGGACATGTAACTTGAGTCACTTTGTTAGCCTTTGCTGAGAAGATTTCCGTCAAAACATACACCCCGTCGCGTTCTCAACCCGTTCCAATCAGCGTCTTCGAAGAACGGTCCTGTAAAACACAAAACTCATCATCAAAAATTGCAATACATCTAGTTTGGAGAAGGATCTTGGACAAAGAAATCAGTGTGCAATTAAGAGATGCAACATATAACATATTTGTTAATATGATTCCATCAGACAATTGATACATTCCAACACTAATCGCATGCGTTTTACTTCCATCGGCAAAACCAACCGAACAAGGAGTAATAGACCAAACTTGAGACAACATATTAATATCCCCAGTCATATGATGAGAGGCACCTGAATCGAGAATGACTTCACCTGAGATAACCTTACCAGACTGAGTGTTACTAGGCTCGGCAGAGAACTGTTTTTGAGCAAGATGGTTCAACGCCTTCCATTGGTCTGCGGTAAAGTCCGGGAAGGTAGACTGATTAGAAGTGGTAGCGTGTGCTCTCGGTTGAGATGAACCACGACCACTTCATCCTCTACTCGTTTGCCCTTGTCCTCGTCTGTCTTTGTCAACTCGGTCTTGCATCCAATCCGGGTAACCAACAAGCTGCCAACATGTACTTTTGTCATGACCTGTGCAACCACAATGAAGACAAGTCGTACGTGTCTTGAGGATAGAGGTCTCAGAAGCATCACGGTTGGAAGCTTGAGCTGAGCCTTGTTATGTAGCAAACCCGAGAGCTGCTTGGTGTTGCTCCTTGTCACAAGTAGCTGTTAAGCATTGTTCCTCACGTATTATTTTGGAGTAGACTTCTCCAACAGAAGGTAAAGGATCAAGTGATATGATTTGTGAGCACACACTTCCGAAGCGTACCTCATCCAAACCCATGATGAATTGGTGCACTTTTTCTTGTTCTTTTTCTTTTGCAAAGTGATCCGCAGCACCACACGTACAAGAAACTAGGGTTTGTGAAGCTTACAGCTCTTTCCATAGAGAAGACAACTTGCCGAAATATTCAATAACCGAGAGCCATTCTTGTTTATAATTAGCGAGTTGAACCTTAAGTTGATGCGAACGTACTTGATTACCAACAGAGAATTGCCGCTTCAATTCTAACCAAGATTGATTTACTTCGGTAAGATACGTGATAGTCGAGCGAACTTTTGGCTCGATAGACGTTCGTAGCCAGCCTACTATCATAGAGTTGACCGTTAACTAGTCTTCAAAGTGAACATCATTGGCGGCTGGTTTTGTGAGAGTGCCTTTGATAAAGCCAAGCTTTCTTTTAGCTTGTAAAGCATTCGTCATCTCAGAGCACTATTCATTGTAGTTGTCACCGTTTAACAACACAAACGTTATAAGAGAACCAGGGTTATATGATGCAGCGAGAGTATAAGGAGAGACTATCGTAGTCTCGGTGACATCGGCTCTTGGCCGAGAATTTGATGTATCCGACGTCTCTAACATAAGAGAAAAGAGATATCGTTTTCAAGATGAAAACGACGACAAATAAAATTTTGTTTTAGGGTTAGGTTTTTGGTATCTCTAGTACCATGTAGATTTTATTAATTCTGAATGACTTGTTTATTCAATAGGTTGTAATCAATTATTTAAACAAATAAATTAAAACATAAAAATAGAAAAACTCATAACAAATAGGAATATATTCTCGTTAGAAAATATCCTCAATACTTGTATCTAGTCGAGATACATAATTACATACTGGAGTATCTTGTTTTTTTAATAACCGTAAGCGCCTATTCAGGGTTCCAACGAGAACACAGCTAATGACTGTTGAACTGTGGTTCCGGTCCACTTCTCGAGACACTGTCTGTCCTTTTTCTTAGAAATTAGAAGAAAGAAAAATCCTATTTTTATTCCTGTACCGATTTCAAGTAAGATCTAAATAAACGAGAGCCTTTATATACAGTGGAGAGAAACAGAACGCAAAGTGCCATTATTACACTGTCTCTATCTCTCTCGCTCACTCTTGGTTTAGTTAGTTCTAATGAAGAGAAGAACTAACCAAATGATATCATACGCTCTGTTTTCATGGTTTCTACTCTACTTTCTAACAGCAACACCAGCAGCTGTTTCAGTTCAGCCGANGCACCGTACGGTCAAGGTTTCTTCCACAAACTCACAGGAAGAGACTCTGATGGTCGTCTCACCATTGATTTCATAGGTAAAAAGTTCACAGAGAAAAAACAGAGCTTCAAACACTAAAATTCAAAAGCTTTTTGATTTATGAGTTATGAATCGTGGTTTTGCAGCTGAGCGTGTTGGTTTACCATATTTGAGCGCATACCTA
>OVBE01017576.1:0-10378 GCA_900406425.1 Iberis pinnata | reverse complement strand
CTTGGCGTTTACCGGTCTTCTCTATAAGAGTTGTGACTTCGCCGTCCCCTGGACTTTCTACGGTCTTCTTGCTGTCGTCATGGAACCTGTGTCTGGAATAAAAGTCTTAGCGATCTTCATCATTGAGGTAGTCTTATTCATCAAAGGAGGAAGTGTATTTGTTGTTTCGGTTTTCATTGGAGCTTTCAGTTGGCTTGGAGCGGGTCTTTGCAGCCTTGTTTCTTTGAGTAGCTCCCGTTCTGGTGCATTAGAAAATCGTTCTCATATTTAGTCTTTTCTCATTTTCGTCTGTTTGGCTTGTTTCTATGTAATTCTATGTGTTTCATCCTTGTCTCCCGTGTATCGGGCTATGTTTCCTGAAATTTCGAGCTTAGATAGTCGAAATTTGTGCGCTTTGCTGGCTTTTTGTTTTTGTAATTTGTATCGGATAATTTTAATATTTAAGATGGAAAAAAAAAAATCTTTCTTTTCACATAGGCACGGGCTGCTTCTTAGTTAAACTTTATTATCATGATCCTTAATTATCATTAGTCTATATTTTCTCAGTTGCAAATTGGTTATCTTCTCAGAGTTTTTTATTTCAAATTAAATGTATGTAGGTTTTCAATGAGAATTTTGCTATTAAATTCTATATTTAATCTTACTTATATTTTAATAGAAATGCCGATAGCCAATTTACAATCTCTTTTTTTGACACTTTACATTTTAAAGATATAACATTAATACTTTTGTATGTTTACTTAGAAAGATAATTAAAATTAAACGAAATAGTATAAAATATGAGGATAAAACTAGTAATTTTGGCAGGAAAAAGTAATATATAGTAGTATAATTACAAGTTGATTGTTATTGTATTTTAACTAAGAATATTCGTGGAAAAAGGATTGATTCATGCGGAATTCATGCTTGGTATGCTACTTGTAGCACACTTCAAATATAATTCAGGTATTTTTACCGTACCATTATCAATAAAAATATTTGATGTTGATTTCTAATTTGTCATTATCTTACATTGAATAAATATTTGCACAAATTTGCAAGAAACAATCTTCCAGGATGGACACGTACCTCGTAGTCCAATCAGTGCTATCGACCTCGGCGTTTTTCCAACAAGATTACAACATTTTGTTATACTTAGCAGAAAAGCCTAAAGTTTATGATTCTTGGATCTATATTAGAGATGTGTGTGTCTTTGTGTGAGATAAATATTGATTGGTATTGAATTAAAGAATGAGGCAAGATTTTATTGAAAATTTGTCTAATAAATCTTTATTGAATAGTTTAAAACTATAGACATATTGTTGAACCTCGTTAATTCTCTCATATGCTCATATTTTCAATCTTACAATTGGTATCAGAGCGGAACACCTAACAAAAAAAAAACTATTCTTTGGACTCATGTGAGATCTTGAAAAAAGAATATGGGACATCTATAGAGATTATTTCGGCATAGATTTTCTTGTTGTTAAATGATGTGAATTATGGATATTGGAAAGTGAGAATGAAGGAAAACACATATAGTTAATAAAGATGTTTGAAAGTTGTTGAAACTAGTTGGGAAGAGATGTGTTTAACATCATAAGCTGAGACTAAAACACCTAAATCCAAAACCAAGTGGACTACAATAGAAAAGAAGATTCAAAATTTAATACAACAGCGTTAATTGCAATGTCCAATTTAGTAAATTGAGAGAAACTTGAACTTATTAAAGGATATAAACTAGCTAAAGAAGCATGAGAAAAAAAAATGCTTTTGAAGGTATGACTAACGTTAGGAGAACATAATTGGATATATTGTCATCAGTGGCGGACCCACGTAGAAGGATAAGGGTTCAACTGACACCGGTAAAGTTAATATAATAAGTTTGTAAGATACAGTAAAACGAACACGATGGCACAGTTGGTTAAAGTTGTAGCAATGTTTGTCACATGTCCCGGGTTCAAGCCCTCCCTTGCACAAATTATCACTTTTTTTGAAAGTTTCTCCAGTCAAATATTTTAAAAACTATAATTATGACACCGGTTAAAATATTTTCTAGGTCCGCCCCTGATTGTCATCACAGTTTGATAACATAAAGATGAATGATGATGAGAAGGTAGAAAACTTCAGTGGTAACCTTAGTTATATTGTTGATTGCTCATGCAATAAAAGTATTGAGTAAAATTTACAATGACACAAAATGGTGAAGAAACTTTGTGATGCTTGCCTACGAAGTTTTAAGCTCATAAACTTGTTATAGAAATGATAATGAACACTGATGAATTAAAGTTTGCTGTAGCAATTGGGATGTTAAAGGGCAATGAAATCTAAATCACCCAAACTTGTAGAAGATCATACACTTACAGTTGATGAAGAAAAACAAAAGATTCAAAAAATATTGAAGAAGTTATGCGCTTGAGATAAATTACAAAGAGAGAAGAAAGAAGAAAGAGATATGATGTTGAGTGTTATAATTGACATTCCATCATTCAAGAGAAAACAAAAGCAAATTGTGAAAACGCACAAAAAAAAAGGGGACTGCTCAAAATTGGAGTGATACACAGTCAAATACAGAAAAAAAAAAAACATATTCTTAATTTTGTGGCCTTAAGTGGGTTTATGGAGCCTATAAAAGAAAGCATTGAACATAGGTCTGCATCGTAATGTGTATCACACAAATATTTTGTTGCACTGACTAGTGATTCTGGAAGTGTTTAAGAAGTGGATGTTCATGTTGAATTAAAAAATCTTAATAAAAGTTGGGTTAAATTGAGCAATGGTAATCTGCATTTGATTAGGAATAAGAAGATGTTGGAAGCCAAAGTGAACATCCTAGAACTAGAACAAGATAATATGGGTGATGGACATGAGATGTCTCTTACGGAGAAGCATACAATGGAAGAAAAAAAATGAGTTACTTGAAGCACTCATGGTTGAACGTCAAAAAATATATCACTTGAAAATAAAGTTATTGAGATGCAAGATGTACTTGTATCAGAAAAAGAAAAAAGCAAAGAGTTCACGCGTTAGGTAAATGAGAGTAAGAAGGCAAATTAATATGTTAGTTTCATGTTAAGTATGACATTGAGTTAATGTGATTAAACAAGCGATCCATAGATAAAATATGTTGTATTAGGGCATGTCCATTGGTTAAAAATCCCTAATGGATTCTTAACATTATTTTTAAAACTTTTTAGTTTAATCAAAAAATTGTCACTATTTTTAAAAAACTAGCTCACAAATCCAATAAAAAGTCAAAGAACTAGCTCTTATATTGGTACTTTTAGAGCATCTCCATTGGAGATACTTTAAGTTGGTATCTTAACTAATTTTCATAAGTTTTTATATTTAATTTTAAGTTGAAAAACCTTAAAAATCTTAAAAACTAAAATGTGCTTCCATTGGTAAAGAACTTTTTGGTTCTTAAAACAAAAACAATCACAACAAGAGTTTCACTAAACAAAGTTTTGATAAATGTCAGTCATAGGAAGTGAAATGTGAGCTTCTTCCAACATAGAGATAGAAACTAAACAAATATACAAAAGCCTAAACAAACGCATTCCCACATGTTCTAGTGAGTGAAAATGACAATAGATGATCGAGAAGATGACTCTTAACATATATAAGAAAAAGAAAGTACTGATTTTGAAGCAATCCTCCTTGCTTGCTTTGTTCCTCTGCAACGAATGTATGACAAAATGAAGACGTAAACTATATGCATTTGTGCCTTGTAATACATACAACCCTATATTGACAATAAATGGTCTCTTCTTTACATGGTCTAACAGTTTGGAAATGTTCCCATATACTTAACTTGTTTAGGTTTCCTATCTCCTATGCCTAACTGTCTTTTTAGCTGCACCATTTCAGCTTGCACCTATTACATAGACAACGAGCATTTCTAAATCAAAATAACAAAATATCTGAATCAAACAAGACAAATACAAGCAAGAATACGCCGAGGAAAATCAAAGGAACTAAGCTTTGAATACCAAACAGAGGAAAATAAAGGCAGATTAATAGTTAACACTCTCAAAACTCATAAAGAACCATTTCTGAGACCTAAAACCTAACATATAGCAACTACAGAAGCAGTCCTAAGCTCTCTATATAGAGATATTATGAATCACAATTCACAACTATGAATTTTTTTCACAACCACAACTAATAATGAACACATCAATCTTATAATGAGAAAGACTAAGATTCTACATGAAAAATTACTCTTAGTTGACGCAAATCTAATACAGAAAAGCTCATCCTCCAACTTGTCATCGGCAAAATCGGTAGCATGCCATAAACATGATTTTTATTGCCACTATGTTTGTGGGCAGTCATACCAGATGAAACTGCAGAGAGACAGATACAAAAGGTTAGTCCCTACAAAAATTGGATCTCTAAGAAGAGAGACAGAAGAAAAAGTGACATACTAAGGTGATTGGAGCAGATCTTTAAGGTTTTAGATTGTCTCATGAAAAATTGAAATTTGCCAGTCTGCTTGTGCTTTAACAACTTAACAGTTCCAGTTCCTCTCTCCTTCCATTGCTTCTCACCTTTGTCAAATCGATACAACTTCAATTTTCTGCAGTTTAAGATCAGGAAACACCCCAACCCAACCCAACCCAATGAGATCACACAAAAACTAACCAGAGAGAAAGTACATATATGAAGAGTAAGTGCATACAGATCAAGGACAGCGTCTTCATTTTCCTCTCCGGTCATAAACACAACCCGTTCAAAGGAACAAGAAGTTGGTCTCTCTATACAACAACTAAGCTTAACAGGAAAAATCCCCCGAAACCAAGCAAAAACATCAACCAAAATTGATCAATTAACGATTATCATTCACCAATCGCAAATCAATATAAAATTATATGTGTTAGTTGTAACAGAATTGCAGAGAGAAAAGTCTGTTATCTCCATTGATTGAACAATTAGTACACAAGATGAGTTATATAATAAAATGAACAAACAAGGAAATAAGCTAAATCGGTTTATAACATACCGGAATACAATTGAACTAAACCAACTAAGAACCAATTCAATCCATTGTCTAATATTCCCTCTCAATATGGCACAAACTTGGAATGAAGTGACATCTTGCCTATTAGAGCATTGAACTGAGTAGGATAAAGAGGTTTAGTGAAAGCATCAGCAATTTGAGAATCAGGCCTGACATGAAGAGTTTTGATTAACCCACTAAGAATCCAATCTCTAACTTGATGACAATCCAAATCAACGTGTTTAGTCCTCTCATGAAAGACCGGATTGTTAGCAATGAGAATAGCAACAATGGAATCACAGAAGAAAGCCACTGGTCCAGCTTGAGGTGTCTGTAATTCAGAGAGCATATTAACTAACCACACCACTTCTTTAGCAGCAAAAGTCATTGCTCTATACTCAGACTCTGCAGAGGAATGGGAAACGGTGTCCTGTGTCTTGGACTTCCATGAAATAAGAGCTGTCCCTAGGAACATGCAATAACCAGAAGTAGACCTGCGTGTATCAACACAAGAGGCCCAATCTGCATCTGTGAAGGCTTGCAACTGTAAATCAGAGACAGCAGAGTAGAATAATCCCAAACCAATAGTGCCTTTGAGATAATGCAATACTTTATAAGCAGCTTTGAGATGGCACACCCGCAGATTAGAAGAGAATTGACACAGCTTGTTCACTGCATAAGTGATATCAGGACGAGTAATGGTAAGGTACATCATACGGCCAACTATTCTCCTGTAAACACTAGGATCATCAAGCAGAGGATCTGTTGAATCTTAGGACAGTTTAACGCTAGGCTCCATAGGTATAGTAGATGGCTTACAAGATAATAAGCCAGTCTCTTCCAGCAACTCCAAAACATATTTGCGTTGACAAACTGAAATACCTTTAGTGGACCTTGTTATTTCCAGACCCAAGAAGTACTTCAGAGCTCCCAAATCCCTGAGTTTAAAAACAGCCTTCAGACCAGACACCACATTAGCAACAGCTGAATCATCACTACTAGCAATTATGATGTCATCCACATACACAAGAACTGCCACAAAATGTTTATTCTCTGTCTTAACAAACAAAGTATGATCTGTTTGAGACTTTCTAAAACCCATTGTCGTCAAAACAGCACTAAACTTCAAAAACCATAGTCTAGATGCCTGTTTCAACCCATATAAGCTTTTATTCAACTTACAAACAGCATTGGGAGGAAAATTTTCCCCCTCTTTAGGTGTGTAACCTGGAGGTAATTTCATGTAAATCTCTTCATCAAGATCACCATTAAGGAAAGCATTGGAAATGTCAAGCTGTAGAAGAGTTCAATTCTTAGCAGAAGCAACAGCAAGCAAAGTCTTGACTGTTGTCATCTTAGCAACAGGAGATAATGTCTCCACATAATCAATTATTTCCTGTTGAGTATACCCCTTTGCAACAAGACGAGCTTTGTACCTCTCCAAGCTTCCATCAGCAAACAACTTGAGCTTGTAAACCCATTTACACCCAATGGCTCGTTTAGCAGGAGGTAAAGAACAAATGTTCCAGGTATTAGTACTCTCCAAAGCAAGTAACTCTTCATTCATAGCCTGTAACCATTCAGCAAAATTCTTAGCTTGAGAAAAAGACTTAGGCTCTGGATGAATGGTCAAAGCACAGATATAAGACTTATAATCAGCAGAAAGGTGATCATAAGTCAAATAAGAAGACAAAGGATAGGGAATTGAAGAATATGTATGACTGCAGAAGTAATCTTGAAGATAAGCAGGAGCCTTAGATATCCTTTTAGAAGCAAGGGGCTGATCTGGCAACTGAATAGAGGGTGCAGGAGCAGAACCAGAAGCAGGGCTGAAGAACTCATCATACACACCAGCCTGATGTTGGGCAAAAGGAAAAATGGTTTCATGAAACACCACATCCTTGGAGATACTAAACTGATTAGTTTCCAAGTCCAAAAGCTTGTAACCTTTATAACCAGCAGGATAACCCAAGAAAACACAAGGTTTAGACCGTGGTTCAAACTTGGATCTTTGTTTTGGTGAAGTAGAAAAATAAGCCAAACAACCAAACACTTTAAGGTTACTGTAATCTGGTTTCTTGCCAGTAAGAACCTCAAAGGGACACTTATGATGAAGTAAAGGAGATGGGATCCAGTTAATGAGGAAAACAGCTGTTAAGACACACTCCCCCAATACTCTAGACGAGTGTGAGACTGAAACATCAGAGATATTGCTACATTTAGAATGTGATGGTGCTTACGCTCAACTACTGAGTTTTGTTCCGGGGTCTTTGGACAAGAATGGAAAGCAACAATCCCTTTCTTTTTATATAGATCCACAAACTTTAATTCCAGAGCATTATCTGATCTGACTGCTTTAACAACAACCTTATATTGTGTCTCTATAAGAGTAAGGAAGGCGGGGAAAACAATATGTACTTCAGCCTTAATGCGTAGTAGATAAATCCAAGTGCTCCTAGTATGATCATCCACAATAGTAAGGAAGTATTTGTATCCTTCTGTTGGTTGCACTGAGAAAGGACCCCAAATTTCAATATGAAGAAGGTCAAATGAGTTTGCACAAATGTTATTCTTGGAAACAAAAGAGAGATGTTTCTATTTTGCAAGAGGGCAAATACCACAATGAAAATGACCTTTATTTCTTTGTTTAAAACCAAGTACATCTGCAAGAGTATCAACTTTGTCCATATATGGATGACCTAGTCTACTATGCCAAAGTACATAATCAACTATTACATTCATACGAGAAGCAGTTGGAAAGGGAGAAGAACTGATAGAAGTGATATCCAATAGGTAGAGATTGCCAACTTGTTCACCCTGTCCAATCATCACTTCCTTGGTAAGATCATGTATCACACAAGCATCTGGATCAAAAATGACTCTGCACTTTAAATCCTTAGCTAGCTAACTGATACTCAGGAGATTCATTTTGAAATCAGGTATAAAGAGAACATTGTGAATCACAATATTAGCATTTAGTCTCACTGATCCAATCCAAGCAATAGTGATACCTATCCCAGTAAGCAATTGAACTGATCTATTCACAGCAAGAGTCATATTGGCAAAAAGACTTTTATCATGGCAGACATGATGAGTATCTCCATTATCCAGGACAGAGATGATAACATATTTCCTGTACTTCTCATAACACCAATAAAGCACAATGTGAAAGAGGAAAAAGCCATGCCCGGAAGAGCAGTAATGGAAGCACTGTTGTTGCCAACTGCAGAAGAAAAACCATTTTGATCTGTTGGTAATTGGAGAGCATTGAAGTAGTTAAGAACAAATTGAATTTGATCTTTGGAAAGAGTGTTAACCAAACCATTCATAGAATAAGAAGAGGTATCAACAACTTGAGCAATTGTTGCTGGAGACTGTCCAGATTGAGACTTGTTCTTGTGTTTAAATCCAACTGGATAGCCATGTATTTTGTAGCATTTGTCTACATAATGTCCTGTGTATCCACAATGAGAGCAAATCACTTTACTCTTTTGGTTTAAAGTTGTAGGTGCTTGAACTACATTAACAGAATCTGTTAGCACATATAAATAAAATGCAGTAGCATTTTGAGTTGAGACTATGCTCCTTTGATTATGGTCTTGATCTAACAAATTGTAAATCTCAGATAGTACAGGGGTATGCTTCTTCATAATAATTTGGCTTCGAATAATAGCATAGGATTCATTCAATCCTGCTAAAAACTTGATAACCTTCGCATGTTCTGCCTTAGTATCCATGGATTTACAACAATCACATTTGTGACATTTCTTGATGCAGCTTGCACCATCTAACTCATCCCACAGAGTCTTCAAACTCGTATAGTAAGTAGCAAGATCTAATGTGCCTTGTTGAAGAGACCAAATCTGTTGAGTCAATTGATAAGATCGAGGCACATTTGTAATATGGAATCGCGTGAGTAAATCATTCCAGATCTCTGAAGCATCATCAAAACATAGAATGCTTTTATAGATCTGTTTTAACACCGCATTAAGCAACCACGACTTAACCATAGAATTACATCTTGACCAAATCTTAAACATATGATCTGATTCACTTGGACGAGCAAGAGATCCATCAATAAATGCCAGTTTATTCTTTGCATCTAAAGCTATTGTCACTGCTATCTTCCAATTATCGTAATTCAAACCATCAAACACTTCAGGAATAATGGAAAGACCTGGATTTTCGTCGTTGGTTAGATGATAATGTGAGTGAATACTGTCCGGTGATAGCTCTGATGAATCAACTTCAAGATCTACCGTTTTTCGAGCTAGCGAAGCTTTAGTTGGTCTTCGTGTTGACCTCCGAACAATCGTAACCACCATTTTCGAAGAACTGGAGCTCAACAAAGCTCAAAAGAAGAACAAAAATCGAGGAACAAAAAACGTATTATGAGAAGAAATCGAAGAAATGAAAGAAATCGAAGGTGAAGAAGAAGATCGCATGAGGTTTGAAGCCTCATAGCTCTAATACCATGTTAGTTGTAACAGAATTGCAGAGAGAAAAGTATGTTATCTCCATTGATTGAACAATTAGTACACAAGATGAGTTATATACTAAAATGAACAAACAAGGAAATAAGCTAAACCGGTTTATAACATACTGGAATACAATTGAACTAAACCCACTAAGAACCAATTCAATCCATTGTCTAATAATATGCAATCAAAGGGAAAATAAACAAAAAAAAAGAGAAGAAGAATCATCAGTTTTACCTGAGAGCTCTGATTCCATTGGAAGGCGAAGCGATGGGAGAAAAAGAATAGCCATGAGAAAAGAAGAAATCGGAGATCAAGAAGAAGGAGAATTGCCAAAACGTGAGACAAGCCAAAAATTTGACACATGTCCCTTAAGATTCGACTCTTAAAAGTCTTAATTAAGAGTCGTTTCTCAATCCTTTTCTCTTCTTTTTATATTTTTCATTTAATTTTTGTTTTAAGAAACTCTTAAAAATTCCTTTAAAAACTCTAATGGACATGGTCTTAGAACCAAATCTTAAGAAATAATTTCATTTTAATTATTTTTTAAAGCATATTTACTAAGAACTTTCCTTAAAATAGACCAATGAAAGTAGTCTTAGGTTTTTCATATATAGAGATAAAAATAAAAATAAAAAAATAAGAGATATTACCTCAATATCATATCTCCACGCTCCAAGTTCCTTATATTCCATTGTAAGAGTAAGCGAAGGAGATTCTTTTAGAGAGAAAGTTTGGTTTTCATTTCACTCAATCTTTCAATTACACATTTGTTCATCTTTTATACTCGCATACAAAGTTTGATTTCTAGGTAAAATGAGTTGTGAGCTGATAGGTTAAGAATTTAATCCTAAACTAGTACTGCAGGGAACAGTTCAATGTAGCAAAGATAGGGTATCGAACCACAGAGACCAGAGTG
>OVBE01017575.1:0-10378 GCA_900406425.1 Iberis pinnata | reverse complement strand
TCCATCACTCTCATCTTCATCGCCCAAACCATATAGTTTGTCGATGTCAACTTTGGAGATTGAATGGATGAAGATCCAACATCCCTCAAATGAGGATGTATCCTACTCACGTTATCCATGCTTGATTACGTGAATCGTCTTCTGTTGATCCGGTCGAGTCTTCACCTTAAGGCTCTGTTAGGTTTCGTGCAAATCTCGTACAGAACTTCACCTTAAGCTCTGATACCAATTGTTGGGTCTGTGAAAATCCTTGTCTACAAACTTCATGTTCCAAATTCGGACCTTGTGGTCTCCACCGCCTGGGGAAAACCTTTCTCCGTTGGGTTGAACATCAATGGAGATTATATGCAAGCCTTCATGCATGCAAACTGGTACAGAGCCAAAAAAGTCAACATTTTCAACACTTTTTCAAGTCTTGACCAATTTCTAATTGGGTTAACCCAATGCAATTTTTAGGAGACTATATAAGTGTTTTCATACCTAATTTCTAGGGGATGCTTTTATCTTATCTTTTTATCTCTTTTTCCCTTAAGAACATTGTAAACAATCTTTTGAATCTTATGTTTATTTGAGTTGGATTGCTTGCTTTGATTGTTTCTTTTCATCTCAAATCTACTTATAATCATGATTCAACACATATCTAATCTTGGATTTTGTGTTTTCTCAATGATTAGTGAGTAGTTCTTTACTAAGCAAATGAGTTAGGTAGATTAGGGTAATTAGATGGTTGATCTTGATGTTTAGGGCTTAGATATCTTATATCCTCATTCATTCGATGTTCTTAATGCTAGATTTGTCTTGGCCATTCAAGTTTAGATCATAGGTGTTTTATTACCCGAAAGGTGTTCGATGAAATGTTTGAACCAACTTTTGAGTGCTAAATGAGGCCTAACCAAAAGATTGTGTTAGTTAGTTTTGTGGTTGATCATAGATTAGAACTTTAGGCTTCTTGATTGTGTAATTATCCAAGAGATTGTTTAAGTTGCATGATTAGGAAAAAGATTAGTTCCATGAGAATGGATTAGTCTAATTAAGGGAATCTTAGACCAAGGATTAGCATTGAATGATAGTAATAAGCATCATGAGATACCATTTGATCACCCAAGTCAATAAACTTTGCCCATTTGTTTAGGCTTTTTAATCTTGATTTACACTTTAATATTTTGTTGACTTTTGCTTAATCTTGTTGACTTTTATATTGTTGACTTTTGGAATTATGCATGATTAACTGTTTCAAAATCATCCAAATCTTATTAGCTTAGACTAGACATGATTCTCATAGGACTAGTGTGTTGATTCTCCTGAATTGGATTGATCCTTAAATGCTACAATGACTTGAGTAGACTTAAGACAGTTGCATATATAAGATTATCAAATTCTTGTTTATCAAATTTGCACCATTGCCAGTTCAGGAATTCAATTAGCCATTAGGACTTTGAATTTGTTTGGGACTAATCCATTTTCTATTTCATTACTAATTTCTCTACTTGGTTTCCTTGTGAATTCTCAGGTGTTAGTATTTGTAGATGGAGCAATAAGCAAGGAAAATTGGAGCCAAAGACGCACCTAATGCTCATGAGAATCATGCCGACATTCGTGCTCCACCATTTTCCTACAACAACTTATAGATCAAGTCAAACTTAATCAACATGGTACAAAACTCAAAGTTCCATGGTCTACCTATAGAAGATCCTCTTGACTACTTGGAAATTTTTGATATGTTGTGCAGCATGGTGAAGATTAATGGAGTCACCGAAGATGCATTGAAGTTAAGATTGTTCACATTCTCTTTGGAAGACAAAGCTCGTACACGGGAGAGTAATTTACCGAAGGCTTCCATAGAAACTTGGGAAGCTTGCAAGAAAGCATTCTCTCTAAGTTCTTCTCTACAACAAGAACCGTGAGACTTAGGTATGAGATCTCCGGTTTTGTGCAAAAGGGTAACGAATCATTTAATAAAGCTTGGGAAAGGTTCAAAAGCTACACTCTACAATGTCCACACCATAGTTTCTCCAATGAGAGTCTCGTTAGTACTCTCTATCGTGGTCTTCTTCCAAAGTATCACATGATTTTGGATACCGCTAGCCATGGCAACTTCTTTAGCCAAACCGAAGAGTATGGAATGAAACTTGTTGAGAATATTTCTCAAAGTGATAGTAATTATGGTGAAGCTTATGATCGCATGGCTAGGGATAGTGGTAGCAATGCTAGCTATAAGAAAGAAATTTAATCACTTGAAGAAAAGTTGGATAAGTTCATACTTTCCCAACAAAGAGCTGTTAACTTTGTTGGTGATCATGAAGAGAATGTTCAACAAGAGGAGATTGCTTATATTAGAAATCAAGGTTATAATCAAGGCTACAACAATTACCTTAAAAATTCACAACAACAAGGAGATTTTCAACCTAAGCCTCAACTCATTAACCAATGTGGATATCAACCCCAACCACAATTCTTCTCCAACAAACCTCAAGGTTTCTTCAATCCTCCACTTGTTGAGACAAATCTTAGATGGTCAAGGGAAGAATGCAATTGAGTTTAGACTTTTCAAGAAGGACATTCATGCAAAGACCGATGATCTCCATACCAAGATTAAAAGCATGACTTCTCATTTGAAAGCTTAATTTAGACAATAAAGTTGCAAAGTTTGATGATGTATATGCTCATCTAAAATTCCTCGACAATCAAGTAGCTCAACTCGTTTACTCCTCAAAAAGACCAATGGGACAACTTTTTGAAACTTTAGAATCGAGCCACAAAGAGTATGTAAATGCTATCTCTCTAAGAATTAATCATGAGTTGCCACCACATATTCTCATTGAGGACAATGAGAAACAAGTTGTGTGTGGAGGGGGGGGTAGTCATTCCTATTAAGTATGAAGCAAACTCTAAAGAGGATATTGTGGAGGAAAAGAAGGAAAAATAAAGAGTTGAGGCCTTTAGGAGCAAGATAACTAATGAGGAGAAATACTCAATATCCAAGGCATCTACCTTTGAACCTCCTCCTTATGAGCCTAAATTACCATTTCCCAGAAGGTTTAAGAAGGAATTGATTAAGAAGTATAGGGCCCAATTTGAAGAGAACATGAAGGAGGTGTAAAAGGTAATGCCAAACATTGAAGCATTCTTGGAAAACCCTCAAAATAGCGGGTTCTTGAAGGATGCAATCAAAAAGAAGCTGAAAACTTTGGAAGAAATGATAAAGTTTACACATGAGGTTGATGCAAAGAATGAAGATCCAAAGGAATCAACACCTAAAAAGCTTAAAGATCCAGGAAGTTTCACTCTTTCTTGTACTTTGGGACCTTTCAAATTTGAGTCGAGCTTATGTGACCTTGGAGCAAGTGTGAGTCTTATGCCACTATTGGTATCATAGAAGCTTGGTCATACATCTTTCAAAGCTTGTGGAATCTCTTTGGTGCTAGCGGATAAGTCCATCAAAACTCTGGTTGGATTTCTAGAAGACATTACGGTGAAGATAGGGGATGCAAAGGTGCTCACTGACTTTGTTATCAACAAAACGAAAGAAGAACCAAAATACCCTCTAATTCAAGGAAGGCCTTTCTTAGCCACTGTTGGAGCCAAGATTTATGTGAAGAAGTGGAGGATTGATCTTCATATTGGGAAAAACCATACTCAAAGGTAGGACATCAAGGGAACAAAAAAGAACCCCACAATTGATGGACAAGACTATTGGGTGAAAACAAGAGATGCTCGTTCTATTGAGAGCATGGAGGAAGTTAGCAATGGTAAGACTAGTTTCAAAGGTGGAGAGAAGGAATACAAAGCTCGAGATGGGTTGACATGAAAGTTAGTTGACAAAGGAGGTTCTACAATCCCTCCGGATCCCTCTCAAGCTTGACTCAAAAAGAAAAGTCAAGCTTAGAGACTTAAAACAAGCTCACTTGGGATGAATTCTCATGTTATCCTTTGTATATATCCTTTAATTCAAGTTTCTTTTATGTTTTAGTGTTTGATTTTAGATATTTTGACTCTTGGAATTGCTTTAGCGTTGAAAAGAATCAGGTTAACCCAATACAATTTTTAGGAGACTATATAAGTGTTTTCATACCTAATTTCTAGGGGATGCTTTAATCTTATCTTTTTATCTCTTTTTCCCTTAAGAACATTGTAAACAATCTTTTGAATCTTATATTTATTTGAGTTTAATTTCTTGCTTTGATTGTTTCTTTTCTTCTCAAATCTACTTATAATCATGATTCAACACATATCTAATCTTGGATTTTGTGTTTTCACAATGATTAGTGAGTAGTTCTTTACTAGCAAATGAGTTAGGTAGATTAGGGTGATTAGATGGTTGATCTTGATGTTTAGGGCTTAGATATCTTATATCCTCATTCATTAGATGTTCTTAATGCTAGATTTGTCTTGTCCATTCAAGTTTAGATCATAGGTGTTTTATTGCCCGAAAGGTGTCCGATGAAATGCTTGAACCAACTTTGAATGTTAAATGAGGCCTAACCAAGAGATTGTGTTAGTTAGTTTAATGGTTGATCATGGATTAGAAATTTAGGCTTCTTAATTGTGTAATTATCCAAGAGATTGTTTTAGTTGCATGATTAGGAAAAAGATTAGTACCATGAGAATGGATTAGTCTAATTAAGGGAATCTTAGACCAATGATTAGCATTGAATGCTACTAATAAGCATCTTGGGATACCATTTGATCACCCAAGTCAATAACCTTTGTCCATTGGTTTAGGCTTTTTAATCTTGATTTACACTTTAATCTTTTGTTGACTTTTGCTTAATCTTGTTGACTTTTATATTGCTGACTTTTGGAATTATGCATGATTAAGTGTTTTAAAATCATCCAAATCTTATTAGCTTAGACTAGACATGATTCTCATAGGACTAGTGTGTTGATTCTCCTAAATTGGATTGATTCCTACGTACTACAATGACTTGAGTAGACTTAAGACATTTGCATAGATAAGATTAGTAAATTCTTGTTTATCAAGAAGGAGAAAGAGATTGCTAACGAATTTCTCTCCAATTCCCCCACGAGATACCTTCCCTCTCTCAAACCTTCCAAGCAAGTTGTGAAACACCACGGTAGCGACATCCTCCGCAAGTCCCTGTGCAAGAATCACTTTCTCTGCTCCTTCCCTAGCTATCTCGCTCCCATCTCCGGTAACCATGAGTATTCGTTTCTCCAATCAACTGAAATAGAAACTCTAAGATTGAAGGAAGACACCGATGTCATAAATGCCCATAGATCTCTATGTATCTCAAGATTACTATTGTACTATGCTTTTATGACACGTATAGTTCTTCGATTCTTTCATCTTTCATTATCTTTGTCTTTAATCAAGCTTTGCATTGAATTGGTTTTGCTTCAGTTCCTGCCAAAACCATAGAATTGAGTGTGGTTTCAGACAAGAAAGTATAGTATGTATTTATCAGTTCCCACATTTTTTCTGATTGAAATCAGGTTCAGCTACGAAAACGTGAATGAGTTCTATTTGTAGTGTTTTTTTTACGATAAAGAGGATGTTATAGAGAAGTTGAAATATGAGTACCTTATGAAATAATTAAATTTTTTAGGTTGAGGATGCACAAGGTAATGCTCGTGTACAGTTCTAGCAATGCTATAGCTGGACCATTCATCTTGACTATTATGACTTTATCTGCAGATTGCAGTGATGTTTGCCTTCTGGTATGGTTCTCCTTTCATAATTTACTAGGAATGACATTTGAAAATTTCAATTCAATCCTTATATTTATTTTAGATCGTTCAGTTGCACTGTCAAGTTCCTGATCCTAATTGCCAATTGAAAGACCATGTTGTTTTCATGCTTCAATTATTACGTTGGTTCACACATCACCAGATGTTTTACTCAATGGTACTTTTGGACATGATGGAGATTCTCTGGCTTTAAGCCTTAAATTGGTTGTGGATATGTCATGGTGAGTGAAGAACTAATAGCGAATTTATATCTTTCATGTGAAAATATCACAATATTGACACCAATCCGAGTTTATTGGGGAAGAAAAATAATGATATTGAAAATATGAAATCATGAAGAGAATGTGTGGGAAAAAAGGTTAGTGTGAAACTTTTGAGAAAAACACTAATTGTGCAGATAATCAATTCGCTTTTTATTTGTTATTAGGTAGTTTCCTGCCCCTGTGCTCTGGGCCTTGCAACACCAAATGCCATACTCACTGGCACATCTCTTGGTATGTTATCCAATATATTTTTTAGCTTACACCTTAAAGTTAATCTAATTATTAGGAAAATTCAAAGATGACATTGAAGCTACTGATTGTTTTTGTACTATAATTCTCCTTCTTTTAACTACCACTGTGGTTGCTTTTAGGTTATCATTTTCTTGGTCAAAGATAATTTATCTAAGGTGAAATTAAATTCTTATGGTCAATGATTTGCGACTATATTAGGCGCAATAAGTTGTTTAAAAAATTATGAGGTGAAGTAAATCACTTTGTCAATGTTTCATTATCCAGAAAAAATATATGGGGAAAAAATGTGCAAGTGAAATTTTTGTTAAAATGACTTATCATTGCCCTCACAATCATTATTTCTCCTTACAAATTGTTAATTCATAACATACCTCCTTTAAAATTGCATTGTTGATTGAGTTTTGCAGGTCAACGATTTTAGTTAGGCACAATTTACTATTTTGTATATACAAAATGAGGGATCAAAATAATGAATAGAGAAAAAAATTGGAGGTGTAGTTGTGAGAAAGGAGAATGAAAAATGCAAATAATAAAAGAACAGCAAAAGAGCAAGTTCTCTTAAAAAAAATATGAGGGAAAATTTGCTTAAAACGAGACAAAAAAAATTCGAAATGTATGTCCGAAAATTTCAAAACAAAATAAGACTGTTGTTAAATAGAGGATGGAGAATATGAAGAGAGGAGGAAAACAAAAGACTATTGAGACAAAGCAAAAACCTATATTGAAAAAAGAACTAAAAGACTAGGAGCACCTCCATGGGAGGTTGTTAGAGAGTTTTTTAGCATTAAAAAATAAAATTAAATTAAATTGGAGAGACAATAAGAGAGTGGGTTCTTAGAGCATGTGCATTGCACATATCTTTAAAGAGGTTCCTAGGAGTGGGTCACACCCCTAAATTAAGAAACTTGCTCTTCTAGCTCTTATTTGGGATTGGTCTCTTGCACTATTTAAGAGATCTTGCATTGCACATGGTCTTAAAATGAGACTTTTAAACCATCTTCATCCATAGATACTTTTATGGGTATTTTAATTTTTTAAAAATAATATTTTAACTTATTTAGAAACTCTAATATCACTTAATCAAAAATCCTCCATTGGTAAAATTCCTATGAGGTTCTTAAAAAACTAAAAACAAAACATCATATTATACGTATTACAAATAATAAAAATTAAAATATACATGAAATAAAAGCATATGAAATTTTTTTTTAAAATTTTAACGAAAACAATCGAAGATTGTTATCTCAATATGATCTGAATCTTTGTCCTATGGGCTCCACCAAATCCATTTTTAGTTATTCATGTTTTATTCTATCCCGGTACTAAAAACGGCAAATGTTAGTTAAAAAATACAAATATTCATATTCTTCATATATTCTTCACATTTACACGCGATATTGATTATTGATGTCCAAAATTTCTTGAGTGCTTTATATCTAATTTATTACTATTTTTATGTACATGTTTAAGATAAACATAAATCGCACTTAAAAATCTATGAAATTATGTTACAGTATAATACATCAAAAATCATAAATATACACCTATCTCATATAAATATACACATTTATTCTCATATAAATATACACATTTGTATTAAAATTATCTTGAAATTATGTTGGTAAAGAAAAAAGTTATATATTAGCAAAAAATTAGGTGAATATATGCTTTGGAGGGTGCCACATAGAGAAAGAGAGAGGTGACAAACTTTTTATTTTTCTTCCCAACCAATAGAATTTACACACACATAAGTTCTAGAAGATTTCTTAAATATCCTCTCCAAAAGCAATTCTACACAATATATTGAAATTTTAATTATTTTTTTTAGCTTTTTATTCATTAGAAACTCAGTTTAGATATCCACTACATCTCCCAAAGAAAATGCTCTTAGATGCTTTTTATAGGAGTTCTAGCCACTTATCCACTTATTAGTGGTTTTTTTGGTCCACCACTTTAAAATTAATTAAAAATCTTAATTATATAAAAAATAATAATTTATTTGTAAGATACTCTTTTTTATATACTCATCGATGAAGATGGTCTTAAACGTAAGAATCAATTAAAAGAAAAAAATTCAATAATATACTTAAGATACAATATGGATGTAAGGTGAAATTATTACCTGGGATTCAATATCAAATTTGAGATATGTCCAGATTCGCCAGAAAGTTAAGATATTTGAAAAGCTCGGATCTGGATAGTAAAATCTAAGATTTATGCGAATCCAAATCTGAATACTAAATTTTTTAGATTCGTATATCTTGAATTGGATATTAATATATATATATATATATATATATATATATATTATGTTATTTTAATTAAAAATACCCTATATACACGTATAGATAATACAGATAGACAAAAGAAATATGATATATAGATAATCTCATTTTTTTCCACTATATATTTAGGGGTTTGTTGTTTATTTTTTATATAAAAAATCAATTTCTAAATCCATAAAACCAACTTATATAATACAATAAAACGTTTTTAAAATAAGATATATAAACATCAATTATTATCAACACAAAAATTAGCAGCTGTTAAAAGATAATAAATTATGCCTCAAAATATATTAATAACATTAAAAACTTCAATTCAAAATTATAAAATTAGAAATAAATCCGCGTGTATCTCAGAGCCACATCTAGTATTTGATAAAAGTACAATAACAAGCAGTATTATACGATTAGAAATTTTTTTTGATGTATTTCAAAGTATAATAAAAACAGTTTTTAATATATATTATTTATTTTAAGGTATTTTAGTTTCAGTGAATTTTAACGTGCTATCGTATTTATAACATTAATATAAAAAATACAGATCTTTGGCCTATGATTTCGATGAATTTCAAATTAATAATAGTAAATAAATATTTCATTTTTTACTTATTTTTCCAAAAAATAATTTGGGAATCCAATTTATTAAAATAAAATTTAACATTAAAATAATTATGATAACCGTCGGACAGTTTTCAGGCGGTTTCACCGATCTTTTCTCCTTCCATGGAGTAACTGCCGGCGTTTTCTGCCTCTTTTCTATGCGAATTTAATAGACTTTGTTCCATTCTTCTTTTCTTCCAATCCTCAAACAATTCTATTTAAATCCTGCATCTTACCCATTCAATCTTTTTTCTGAATTCATCACTTTCACAATACTCAATGTCAGACCAATTTCGCAACAAAATGCAAAACCTTACCCTTGGTCTTGAAGATGAAGCAATCCAAATTTCGTTTGATTCTTGTAACCGAGCAATGGCTGCCACTCAACATAGCCTTGTTGTCCTTCCTGCAAATACCAAGAAACAAAACATAAGGGCAATGTTAGTGGCTTTACCAAGGGTATGGGGTGTCCAGGATTTCGTTTCGGGTCGGATTGTTGGTGAAGCGAAGTTGCAGTTTCTGTTTCCGTCTGATGAGGCACTCACCGGGGTCATTCGCCGTGGTCCGTGGTCATTCAATGACTGGATGATCACCACACATCGCTGGACCTATAATCAAGAGGAAGATGATCTCAAGTCAATTCCATTTTGGGTGCAAATTCATGGAATTCCTATGCAATATCTTACCAGGGAGATGATAGTTCGCATTGGGCACAACTTGGGTTTCTTCATTGAAACCGATTTCACGGACGGTGGCGGTCAAACCGCGAATTATGTCCGAATTAAACTTCTCTGGCATTTGAACATTCCTCTGCAATTTCAGAGATTAATCCATTTTGGTGCTGATCCTGTAATTTTGAAGTTTAAGTATGAACGCTTACGGAATTTTTGTTTTGGTTGCGGTTCTCTTTGCCATGAACAAAGCGACTGTCCAAACTCGGGTGATGCACCGCCGGATGCTGCTGATCCACCACCGCCCCCTGCTGATGACGGAGATGAGATGGATCCTGATGAAGATCCGGCGCCGGAACAGGCTCTCACGCCGGTGGACCGTTCGCCAGAAGTACACTCCGTTTCGTCGGCTTCATCTCGCACCAGTTCCAACCCTAACAAGAGGCGCCGTTTTGAATCTCTGCCGCCGGCGCCGCCTGCGGCTACTCCCGCCGCTGATTACCGTTTCTTCATGGCTGGATCGAGTGGAGGCAGATCGCAGCTTCGTCACTTGGTAGATGATGAAGAAACGCGTGAAACATTCTTCAAGAGGAAAAGG
>OVBE01017574.1:0-10379 GCA_900406425.1 Iberis pinnata | reverse complement strand
GACGGAAATTCCCTGCGGACTTTCTGACGAGGTTTTTCCGTCACTCTTTGCCCGTCAAGAAATCCGTCAGGAATTCCTGACGGATTTCCTGATGTATTTCCAAAAATGACCATTTACATTTGACGGACAAAATCCGTCGGAAAAGACTGTTTCCGACGGATTCCTGACGGATTTGTCCGTCAGGAATCGCTTGATTCCTTGTAGTGTTTCAGCTTTTGTTGTTTACTCTTGCTCATTCTTCTCATGGGAGTAAGGAAACTATAAATGATATTAATTAGTTTTCTTACTGGTTATAAAATATTGGTTTTTTTATAGGATTGTAAATATTATTAACAGAACGAAGATATTACAAAAGTTTCTCAAAACAGAATGTCTTGTCCAAAAAAAAATTAAAAAACAAGGAAAACCGAAGATATGCAATAAACAGAGGTGGCTAATAAAGTCAAAATTTCATAATGTATTTGAATTTTCTTCTACCTCTCCTTGCGGAGATTGAATTCTTCACTTCTCTATCGATTAAAGCAAATATGACAGAGCTGGGAAGAGCTTCATTGTTGAAGATGATGTTATTTCTTTGTTTCCAAATTTCATAAAGGAGGGAATTGACCACCACTTTCCTAAATAGTGCTGGTGGTGTAGCAGAAGAATGAGCCATCCAAGTGAAGAGTGTACCCAGTCGTGAAATATAGCAGGGTAGTGTCGAAGCCTGTTGAATATCCTCCACAAAAGTTGGGTTGGGAATGCATAGTGCAGGAACAAGTTTCTTCTCTGTTCCGGAGTTGTTGTTATGTTGTTGTTGCGTTGTAAACTCCTTTATAGCCAAAATCAATGCACCATGAGAAATAATCTTCATCTGGTGGATCATTGGATAGGGTGACAATCGAGAGGAAAACATGTAGATCAAGCTTCTGCATTTTCTGACCTATGAGATGGTAGTATCCAGCATGTGTCATAGGCATCTGCGAGACATGCACATAGTGGAAGCCTAAGATCTCTAGGACCCGAAGGCCCAAGGAAAGAATAGAGTTTGCCAAAAGGGGACCACTTGTCAAACTAGAAACTTGTTGAAGTGCTAGATCTTGGGATGCAATTGATGAAACGTAACGCCAATGGACGAAGATCTAAAATTTAGTTCCAACTCCATGTGTGTGTTTGATTTTTCTTTAGCTCCCAAAATAAGAGGCGTTTTAGGTGGTTTTATTTGTGCCACGCAAACCATAGAGAGCCGGAGTTAGAAAACATGAGCCTGCAGAAGCGTAATTGGAAGACTGTATTCTAAGTAGAGAGTTTCCTGAGACGTAAGCCGCCTTCATCTTTTGGGGGGCAAATTTTATCCTAAACAACTCTAGAATGCTTGGTTGTGTTATGGTCACCAGTCCAAAGGAAACGTGAACACATCATTTCAATCTTCTTTAAGCAACCTTTTGGTAGTATGAACGTTGACGCCCAAAAGTTGACAAGCCCCATGATGACCATTGAAATTAACTAAAGTATACCTGCAAAAGATAAGGTCATTACAGCCCACATGTTAAAACAATCCATTATTTTAATTAGTAGAGGAAAGTATTCAGAGATTTTTGGCTTTCTACTCATGAGTGGTAACCCAGGATAACGAATAGGGAGGTGGCCAATTGGGAAACCAAATCCAATGACGACATCAATTTCAGCTTGATTGAAACCATCGTGGAATAGCTTCATTTTGTCTTTGTTCGTGTATAAACCAAACCAGCTTGGGAAAAGGTTTATAGTAATCGTTAGTGACTGTAGAGAAGATGACTTTCCATCAAAGAAAACCATAATGTTTTCTAAAAACATTAAGTAAGAGATGCGTAGAGACGAGGTACATGGGTGATAGCCGATTCGATTGGCTGCATAAAACTCAGACAATAGGCTTGAGAATACTTGAGTAGCTAGTATAAACAAGTATGGTGAAATGGGATTGTCCTAGCACAAGCCTCCTGTACTTTAGAAATAACCTATTGGAGCTTCGTTTACCATGTATAGATGCAGTGGTTAAGCATTCTTTTATCCAACTAATAGAAATATCAAGTAGGTTAAGGACATGTAGCACTGAGATGATGAAGTCCCAGTGAATGCCATCAAACACTTTCCTAAGACAAACATTGAGAAGACCACGAGAGCTGATATTTTTGCGGTTTTAACCATGGATAATTTCTGTGGCCAGCAACACGTTTTCTGCCAGAAGACGCCCAGGCAGAAAAGTAGTTTGAGAAGGTGAGATTACATAAGAGAGGAGAGTCTTCAACCTTCCGGTTATAAGCTTAGTGATGACCTTATAAAGGGTTTTAAGGAAAGATATAGGTCTGAATTCACTTGGACGAGCAGCATTGGAAATTATTGGAATCAGTGCTATGTAAGTTGCATTCCATTGTGCGAAAAGTTGTCATGATTTGAAGAATTCTTGGACGGCCTCCTGCGAAATTGCATATTTTCCTAAAAAATTATGCAGTATACCCATATGGTCCGCTTGCTTTATTAGCTGGAAGGCTAAGGAAACAAGCTTTTATTTATGAGTCTGAGAAATCAGCTGCTAGATCACGCTTTTGCTCTGGGCTGCAACGAAATTGAATGAGCTCTGCTAAGTGATTCATAGATATTAGAGAGTGGGCTTCAACTAATCCAAGATGGTTTTCAAAGTGGCTTACTAACATGTTTCCTGATTTGCACAGGGTCTTCAATACGATGGCCAATTTCATCCTCAATAAAGTGGATTTGATTTATAGCCTGTCTTGATTTTTCTATTCTGTGAAAATATCGACTGTTAGAATCCCCATCTTTAATCTGTGATACACTTGATTTTTGCATGAAGAAGAATTCCTTAGCCTATGAAAGCTTTGACCAGTGTTCAAAAGCGATTGATTCAGCAAGTGCTAAAACCAGCGAGGGATGATGAAAGACCAGGGATTGGGCAGATTTAAGGGTGGTGGCCGCCTCTTTCACTTTTAGCTTGATCCATGAATAATGCATCTTGCTTAGGCTTTTGAGAATAGGCTTTAGGATCTTTAATTTTCTTGAGACTCTGAACATACCAGACCCAACAATATTACACGAGAACTAGTGTTCAGCAACAATCATCATAAAGCTCTGGTGGTTGAGGAGATAATTATTGAAGCGAAAAAGTTTTTTGTAGGGGACATGCTATGGCTTAAGGAAGACTCCACCCCATGCGTGATCTGAGAACTCAGGTGTTCCAAAGTAACCAAATTCTGTCAGGAAAACCACTCTACATTCATCGTTGAAAAGAATTATGTCAATCTTTTTTGCTATTAGGGCAATATATCTTTTGTTTCACCATGTGAAAGAGCAGCCACGATAGGTTAAATCAATGATTCCAGCTTTAAGAAAAAAATCTTGGAGGCCTCGCATATTTGAGTTGATGTTTAGGCTATGAGGAGAGGAATGCTCACTAGGGAGAATATGCTGGTTAAAGTCCCCTATGACTGCCTAAGGCTTTCCAGTGACTGCTGCAGACTTAGATAACATCTCAATCTCTGTCCAGGGAAGTGATCGAATTTCTGCATCATTTGATGAGTAATAAAAGGAGATAATAGTCGGAGTTGGTGTTACTAGAAGAATGGCTTCATAAGTGATCATCTGAAGTGAAGTTGAGATTATGTTAACTATGACTAAAGGGTGCCAGAGGACCCAAATTTTACCTAACTCATAGAAAAAAAATAATTCTCTGCAAAAGACCAGCCGAGTAAGAGTCGATTTAAGATCCTTTGATGCTTTGGCTGCTTGACGTGAGTCTCAATAAGACTACCAAAAATTGGGTGATTTTCTTTAACCCATTTCCAAAAGCCACTCCTATGGATTTTTTATTCATACCTCTTACATTCCAATAAAAGATGTCTAAAGACATTAACAAAAAGTTTAGATTTTGAGGCCCTTGCCTCGGGAGCATCAAAACTTCCACTTTGAAACTACTTTAATAAATGGTAGCTATGAACCTTGTAAGTTAGCATTTGTGTTTCCTGATGAATCAGATTCCACATCTGAGGAACCTCCAGAGGAATTGTCATTTATGATACTGTAGGAGATGCACCAGCCAAAGAGGGAAATAAGTCCAAAGAAAGAGAAGCTTTAGACTTGGCGGGAGCAGGCATCTTCAGAGAGGCATACTTGGTAGAATTTTCACTGAATTCAAAAGTGGTATTATTATTTGGAACATGTTTAGAGTATGGAGCAAAATTGTTGATGAGCACATATTTAGAGTCTGAGACAATTTTGTTGATGCTCAAGGTATTTCCAACGTTTTCATTGAGTGCTTCCTTTGTTGGAGAAGATTTGGAATGGTCTCTTTGCGATATTCCTTTCACTGAATTTGATCTCGGGAAAGAGGTTGTTGGGTGGTCTGTGGATTTGCAGGTAGTGCAGGTTATTGGCGCTTTCTTGCAACTTTTTATGTTGTGGCCGATTTCTTTGCAGTGAGTACATACCAGAGGCATCCACGGACTAAAAACCCCGACCTTGCTAATTACCCCTGATTCAAGCTGAACATTGACCACTTCAGGGAGTGGCTTCCGCAAATTAATCAAGGCTAATACCTTGGCGACTTCGAGGTTTGATTTGGAGGTTGTTGCTAAATGAAACATCTTCGGTTCCCCAATGATGCTAGCAATATATTCAAGGTCATCCTCATTGAAAAACTGGAAGAGGACATCCCGCAACTCTAGCCATATCGGAGCTGATGTGAGCTCTGGCTTGGTGGGAGTGATTATGGATTCCCAGCGAGCTACAAACATGGTTTGGCATTTAATTTTCCAAATCCATTGATTAAGGACTGTGTTATGGGTGGCGGCATTTGGTATTCAAAACAAAAAAGCATTCCCTTTGACTTTATAAACTGAGATATCTCGATGATGGTGACTGAAGATTCCATCGACGATGGAATATATAGTTCCTTGTGAAGGGGATTCATAATAGAACTGGCCCAAAATGAATGCATCCTAAGATATGCGATGCTTTTCAGTCACAAAATTTGGAATCTGCACAAAAATTTCACCAGATGAGTGTCCTCTGACCAGGTCATTCCAAGTATCTTTCGCCGGTCAACTGATTTATGGGGAACATTTTTGGTTAGGTTTTGCTCTGTTGAGGCCAATGAGTCGGGCTCTTTTAATGCAGGTGGTGGTAGATTACTTTTCCCTAACACTTCCTTGGGAGAGGCTGATTTCTCAAGCTCAGGGATTTTAGTCGAGATTTGGCTTGGAGGGAAGTTTTGTAATTCAGACTTGGAGATTGAATCAAAGAAATTATAATCATTTTTAGGCTGAGCAGTGACAATTACGGGGTTTATAACAGAGGATGGAGCATATCCACAACTCAGATGACCGCTGGCCGGAGGCCGAATGGAGGAGGGAGGCGGAGAAGCTTTTTCTAGTGGAAGTTTCTTCCCCATGAGGTGGGAAGGAACTGTAAGAGACGGTGGGTTAGATCAGTGACGTCGTAGAAGATTTTGGTTGAGATGAAAGGAAAAAGAAGCGATTTCTCTAGCTAGGAAGCGAAAAGAGAGATAAAAACTAGTTGTTTTTGAGAGAGAGAGTGTCGAGAAATTTTCTTTACAAAATGTGGCTACCATTTCCTTTTGATGATCATAAAATTTGAAATTTGCAATATTTCTTAGAACTTAGGAAATAGGATATTACATACATTGGTTGTCTTTTTTCTACCAAAATTCAGTTCTTTTTAATTGTATTTTAAAGGGTTTTTTTGTCACATTTTAAAGATTTTTCAAATACTAAAAAATGTATTAAAATTTTTGTTATACTTTTTTAGAGTAAATTGAGTATTGATACTTTTCACTAAATTAAAAACTAATTTTGAAATAAAAATAAAATCTCTTAAAAAATTAATTTAAACGGATGTTTTTTTTCTTTTAACAAGTTATTTATTTTTGTGACAGTAAATATCAGATCGTTGACAAAAAAAGAGTTTCAGGACATAGACTATAGTTTTTACTAATTTCATACCAGCATTTAATCATATCCATTTAAAACGTATATTATTATCACTTTTAATATTCCCTCAGTTTTTTAAAGATTGTCATTTTCAAAATTTCACACAGATTAAGAAATTTATGTTTTCCATAAAAATAACATTAACTATTCTTAATAATCCAATAGAAAAAGTAAAGCAATTATTATATTTGTCAGAAAAGTCAAACTCATTAAATTTCTGCATTGAAAACTTAAAACGACTTTTTGAAACAAAAAATAAAAATGATAGGTAAAACGACAATTTTTTATAAACGGAGGGAGTATATGAGTTAGAATTACAAGGAGTTCAACAAGTTTCCATGAACCCTACACTGCCACATGACCAACAAACTAGTATTTACTTTAATCTTTATCTGTTAACTTGGCTAATCATGAATGTATACATTTTTAAAAGAAGATGATAAAAAGGAAAAGTGGCTTTTCATTAACAGATATAAAAAGATACCGTTTGGTGATTATAAAAATATGATGTCTAATTTTATCCTGTTAATGAAAAGTATACTTTAATTAAAATTAATCAAGCCTCCTGCCAACGAAGGAGCGTGTCTAAAATTAGGTGAATTTATAAGCCACAAGTGATATTATAAAACGACAAAAACACATCAATCATGAATAACAGTTGATTAATAACTATAATTCTTGTTATATTAGTTATATAATTTAATCATAATTTCTCTTATAAGAACATCAAATGTAAGAAAAAAAACATCATATGTAAACTACAAGTCTAGAGATATAAAAAGTGAAAGTATAAATAGGGTTGAATAAATTTTATGACCATGTATTAATATATTTGGTTTTTACGTGGTTTTATCATTTATTTTTTAAAAAATTATTGAGTTAAAATGTGTTTTTAGTGTGCTAGTCTTTTTTAACTTTTATGTACATTGGAGAAAAATTGGATGTTTGAGGTATTTTTGGTATAACTGGATATATGCATAAGCAAAGTCGAGATAAAGCGTCAATTTTTTCCAATGTTTGATAGGGTTCCTATTATTCGATATCAAGCCGAAATTTTTATACAAAATACCACGTGTGTTAGTTTTCATATGGAGATGGCTAGAGGTCAATCCAACAATGCAATCAAAAGTAATGATGGTTTTACTGAAAACTGCTTTGTCTAATTTGCAGAGGAAGCAAGTGCATAAACTTTTTGGGAAATGGCTAAAACACTCAACCCGGCACCATACTTCTTGTTAGGTTGCAATTTGTTTTATGCTTTCTTAGAAGTTTTGATTATTCTATGATTTCTTTTGTTCTGAGTTTTTGAGGGAGACGATTTACGAAATTATGTATTCCCTTTAAAAATATTTGTAAAGATTTTGGATTTTTATTTTAATAATTATGTTTTCTTTTTCGTCAAATCTTTTTGTTTTTATATATCATGATCGAGTAGTTATACAGTTAGGTTTTTCAGGAAACTGGATTTAACCATTTCCCACATTTTTAAGACATAACACATTTCCTTTATATCTCGACCCCTCCTGTATTACTATGATTTTTTATTCATGGATGCCTATTATTTAGATCAAAATCTGGAATGCATACATATTACCAATCACGATGGAGAACATATAAGAAGTTTATTACTTGTAGATAACAATTTCCCAGGTTAATAAGTTATATCTTTCCCAATCTCTTGGTGTCAATAAATAATTCCTAAGATTCATAAAAATCTTAGTCCCATTAAAAATGTTTACGAATGGCTAAAGCCCATCTTGAAATTTATGAGACTATAAACCTTTTTAGTTTAACACAAATAGAAAAACAAATTCATTTCAAATAAGAATGGTTTAATTTGTCCACCACAACTTAGTTTTTTTTCCAAGTACTTTATGTATTTGTAACTAAAAAAAGTGAGACATTGACATAAAGTCTTAGATTAAGGCTTGTCTAATGACTCGTCATACATGCTGATATTAAGAGTGTCATTTTCAATTTCTAGTTTTGAATAATTATTGTTGAATCGTGTTTTGAGGTGCATCTTACGTGGTTGCCAGATTTACGACATGTTTATAGGATAAACAGCTGTATATTTTCAATGGAGTAATGGAATGTATTATACATACGATCGATGCGGCTGCGTCCATGGCTTAATATAAAATAGCAACGAACGATATATGCGGCTGCCTCATGCTTTTCGTGTTTTTTTTTTGTTCATTTGAAATAATATATAAAATCGGAAGGATACAATGTAAAGAACATTTTCTTTCTGATTATGTGGTTTTATAGTTAACAAAAAAAAAATTTGGATATTGCTAGTTTTTATGGTGACCAAAGAAAGGAATTACGTGAAATATTAACAAAATAAGTTCAAATTTCAAAAATACTACACACTTTCATAATTTTTAAAATTTCAAAAATACTATTATATTATTTTTTCCAAAAATATTATAAACATAAATAGTGAATTTTAAGGGTTACAATTTAAATTTTGAGTTTGGATTCACTACGTAAAGTAGAGTTTAGGGTTTAGTTTTGAGAAAGATTAATTTGATTTTAGGGATTTAAGGTGTAAAACTATTTTTAATTTGTGCTATATTTCAAACAAATTTAGAGTATATGATATTATTAAATAATGATTTAATATCGATTCTTTGTATTTCTAAGCACTACAATTTTATATGTCAACAGACTTTATTTACATATGTTTTAAAAATTTTAAGTTTACTTTAGTTAAAATACCAAGATCTTCCACAGTTTGAACTTTGAATAACACTATATTTAAAAAAAATTATTGAATAACTCCAAATTTCAGCTCTTTTAGTGAAAAAAAATTATATACTAGAATCAATAATACTACTTTAAAAAAATTAACGATTGAATAATACTATACTGTAAATTAAAGATAGTAGACTTGAGATCATTGTTTCAAAAATATTCCCTAAATTGGAAATGAAAGAGATTATTAAATTTATATACATATTTTTTTTTATGATCTTAGTATCTGGAGTTCTGAATGACTCCGACTAGACTCAAAGTGTCTGCAGTCGCTAAGGATATCTAAGAGGACTGCCGAAATTCACTCCATGTTAATTGACGGTGGCAAGGATTCGAATCCAGATGGCAGATTTCAGAACTGTGAACCCTTTACCACACGAGTTAGAAGCCCCTGTTTATTAAATTTGTATTTTGATAGAGGATGACGATTAAACCTATAAAATCCTAATGAAAAACGAGGTCTTCTCTCTATAAATATATGCATCTAATAAAATCCATAAACCCAAAATCTAAATTAAAAAACATGAATTTTAGACACTGGGAGAGAAATCTAATCTTATATTAGACTTTCATTTTCCATCAAAGAATATACACTTAAGTGTACAATTATATAGGCATGCATCGTATATCTGCAGTTTCTTTCGTATTTCTTGTATTAGCACGTTATCTTTAATTCGCTTACGACTAGTTGATATAAATTAAGAACTTAAATAATAAATATGGACAGTAAAACATACGCGTTTGCGTTTTTAAACCAAGATTTATCTTACAATATAATAATATTTTGTAGATTACAGGTTTGAATCTGATTTTTTATTAAATTAGAAAAAATTAGAAGCCGATGTCCTTAACCTTTTCTTTTCTTTGTGATGAGTGATATCTTCTAAATTGCTTGCATCAGGTTCGATTATACCATACAAAAATAAGACTAACTTTTTATAATATAGTTTGAAATTTTATGTTTTGTAGATGAAACCAGTATTGTAAAATTCTCACTTATACCTTTCTCGAGTTCTTTTTTTTTTCACCCTTTGTCGAGTTCTTTTGGCAACATTTATAAGACTTCATGTTCCAATCAAGAGTTTTTTATCATCTACAGGTCCAATAGCCAGTTTCTACAGAATAACAAGTAATTTCTACATATCGTAAGTACAGAAATTCGATCCGAGATAAAATAATACTACTTGTTCCATGTGGACTTATGAATGCCACTAGATCACAACCAATTTTCCCAATCAAGAGTTAATTCATATACGAACTTTAAGGATAAGAGAGGATTAAATCTTTTGTTCATTTTTAAAAATAATATATACCTTTAACATTTATTAATGAAATTATCTATAGAGAAAACATAAGAGTACCAATATATATTGTGTGACAAGAGTGTTAGTTCTTTATCATAATCATCAAACTGTTTCTTTTGAGAGACAATGAACGTTCCTAATATTTGTAGGCAATATTAGATTCAATGAATTAATATAAAGTAGATAGTTACCAAAAATCCTTAATATGTGCATATATGTCTAAGGTCGATTTTAATGTAACTAGAAAATTTGGAACAGAAAAGAATGTTATAACGTTGAATAAACTACCAATGGCAAATTTAAAATACTCTTCGGTGAATTTAATATATATATA
>OVBE01017573.1:0-10380 GCA_900406425.1 Iberis pinnata | reverse complement strand
TACCAAAATTTACGCGCCTACGTATTTTTGTTTTCCCGGGAATGTAACAATAGCGTCAAAAAAAAAAATGAAAAGCTATGGATAAAACTCGTGTTCATTTACAATAGCAGTAACACGAAAAACGCTATCATGGTACGCTATCGATAGTCATATTTCTTGTAGTGTAATCACTATACTGGCTTTGATGACTTTGATTATTGAATGCAAAAGTATAAATTAAATGAATGGAAGGATAGAGTAACATGTTCCATGGCTGCCTGAGCGGCGGTCATGAGCTTAGTGGCGAGACCAAGCTTCCTATGAGTATGAAGAGCAGCAAAAGAAGTGATATGACTGTGACACTCGTTGCTCTCCTCCTCCATCTTAGCAAGCACATAACCAACGATGCGACCATTGTAGTCCTCGGCAACGTAGAGAAGCTGCGGCCAAGAGAGGATATGGTAGAGGTAGTATTTCATTTGGTAGTTCTCAGGAAGACACATGAGATTGCAGGCCTGCATCGCCTTTGTCGCCGTCTCAACTTCTCAAGAGACAAATACCCTAATCGGGTTTGGAAAGCGAGAAATGAAAAAAATTACCCCTAAAATCTCGGACCAATCACGTGTTGACACGTACTCGGCTCTTAACATATCTTAAATACCTTAACTAAGACTCGACCCTTGTGTATTCTTAATTGAAATCTTTAATTTTGGACCTAAATACACTTAAATACTTGCTAAGATCTTGTTAAGAAACACTAATGATCATGCTCTTAGGGGAAATCTACACTATATAAGAGGAACAAATTCTTGCTTTTTTAGAGCATTAATCTCAACATAGTAAATAACCAATTAAATTTTAACATATGTCAAGTTTAAACATGGTTCATTCAAAAAGTCTTTAAAAAACGTAAACCAAAAGAATTGGATTTTGATAAGATTGAAACCCAATAATAATATTTAAAGTCTCAAACATATAGCTATGTTAATTAGTGTTAGGAGTCTTCAAGATTTGGCGCAGAGTAGACACCCTGTTCATCTTCCTCATTATACTTTCAAGTTTCAACATAACTTTCAGTCGTTCCTTCTCCCTGTCGTTATAATCAAAATGATTACAATAAACTCTTTTTCATATTTATTAGTTTATCACTCATGAATAGTTATAATTTAACACATCTAAAACCTTTCAGTTCCCCCACTCCATAACCATCTTCTAAATCTAATCTTCTTGCTCTTATATAATCCTAAAGTCATGGGTCATCCTGTATCACCATCTCACTAAATTCCATACATCTTCCATTCATCGTCGTTACGGTCGTCTTCCCCATATTTTCGTACGTTGTTTTATAATTTATCTTTATGCTTCTATATCGTCTTATCCTATGAAAATATAGTTTTACTGACAGGTTTTATTCTATGGCTCAAATTGTTGATAAAAATTATGTTTTGTCCATAAAGTTTGAATCCATTGTAGGTTTGTAATCAATGATCAGTATAAAGGGCAAGTGAAGAAGAAAGAAAGTGGTCGACGCATTTGTTAGGAATGTACTCGTAGACCAAGAGGCTCTCGGGTCCTTCTAAGCTACAACCAAGGAGCTTGACGAGGTTGTCATGTTGTATTCCACTTAGGAGATTTACTTGGTTGATTTCTCCTACCCATTCCATGATAGGATGACAAGACGTTCACTATGCATCTATATTTGATGTTTTGTGTAATTTTTTTCAATGAGTTTAACATTACTTTCTTATCATGTCAAGTACTAACTTTGATCTTTTGATGTCTGAATTTTTGTGGGTTTTTGATATCAATGAAGATTTCTAGAGTTTTTGGTCTGCTGTTGTGAAATTAAGATGGGGTTTTGATGTAGTCTATGCTCATATGCCGACGAAGCCGCACATATAGCTGAATATGAACAGCATGAAAGATAACATGGACATGAGAAAAGGAGAAGGTATATGGACAAGAAATGGTAAAGAAGTTCTAGATAGTAATGACGATTCGAATGGGCTTTCTCGGTATCTTAAATTTCACTAAAACTTTATGTTCTTTCACCAAGAATGGATAAGTTTATATATGTGTCCAATGGAATTTTTTAAGTATCAAGTAAAAAAAAAAGACAATAGAAAACGTTCGAAGACTATGATTTATCATGAGTATGATATTCAATTGAAATCATTCAGAAGTAAATGTTTGTCAAGATTCATTTTAAATTCTTACAGTCTGTAGGATATGAGCTTTACTCAGGCCCAATGGGAAAAGTCCAGAGAAGTCCAACTCAGAAGCCCATCTCATAGAGCGACAAGGCGAGCATAAGCGCCGAAGGAACAATGCGCCTAGTCCCTGTAAACCTGCAAAACAATGACCTACTGACCAACCTACCAAAGAAACAGTGCGCCTAGTCACCTGTCCAGCATAGCCGCGTGGTGATAAAAAAACACTATAAAAAGGGGAAAAGTTTCCACGAGAAAGGGTCGGCAATTTTGAGAGAAGAAGTTTAGAGAGATAAGTCGACGCCCTTAGATTTCTTATCCTTATTTGAGCTCGTCGGATATGTCGATGACATCACCTTGCTTATAACTTTCTCTTTCAAATAGGGGGGCCTTCACCCTAGATTCAACAATTGGTGACTCCACTAGGGACATATTTGAAAGGAACTAACACCCTATTCTACGACGCGCTGAAGACATGATAGACCCAACTCATACAGACGACTTCGTCCAAGTAGAAGACAAAACCCATCTCGAGGGACAGAACGCCAAGGTCGACGACCAACAGACGCCAACTGGACCAATGAACTGGATCCAAGGATTACCCACACAAGAAGACACTAACCAAACACTGCTGCATCGATTGGAAAACTAGGAAAAAGAATCAAGACAACTAAGGAACAAATTCAAGGCAGTAATGACCGCAAACTTGCGAAGAGCCAGATTGGAAGTCCTAAACTGGAACCTCTTTGGATCCACCAACACCCAGAAGCCAACGCCAAACGACCTGCAAAATCACAAGTTAAGCCACCGCATCGACCCACTTCATCACGGCAACCCTGTCGACCAGAGCGAAGAGATAAGAGCATGGAAAGCCCAACTTAGAGAAATGAGCTCACTCGTACACAAAGGCATAAGTTTGGCTCCAGAGATCGAGCATGTCGTCGAAGAGACCCAAAGGATCCCGTTCACAAAGAGGATAATAGAGACTAAGATAAAGCACACAACAAAGATCAAATTCCCAACCTTCGAGGGAAACACCGACGCTACTCAATATATGACCGCCTTCACGATCGCGATGGGACGAGCCCAATTCACTGAAAAAGAGAGGGACGTTGATCTCTGCCAATTTTTTGTGGAAAAGTTAGGAGGAGAAGCTCTCTCATGGTTTTCCCACCTGGAAGCCTGATCCATCGAAAACTTCTAACATTGTCAACGACTTTTTTCAAGCACTACTCCAAGTTCATGGAGAAGAAAGCCTCAACCGCTGATCTATGGTCACTGAGCCAAGGACACCGGGAATCTCTCAGATTATTCATAGAGCGATATAAAGAGGTGGTCTCGAAGCTAGATATCTCCAACGAAACTGCCATCACTGCGCTCGGAAACACACTCTAGTATGAGTCCAGGTTTCAGGAAGAACTGCTGTTAAAACAACCATAGACCCTCGAGGATGCCCTGCACAGAGCCAAACGTTTCATCGAAATGGAGGAAGAAAAAGCCGCAATGGCGCACAAGCACACCAAAACCCACAGCGGAAAGGATAAGGAGGATCAATTCGGACCTCGAACATTTTATGAAGGTCAGCCCAAGAGCAACGAAGGAAAAAGGCATGCTAACTACCTCGTCGAAGAACAAATATCATAGACGACCCAAAGGCGAGACAACGATCGCAATGCATACAGCAAGTTCCACAACCGCCAGGGCCACAACACGGCCGACTGCCATCATCCGAAGGATACGTTGCTCAAAAAGTACCAAGAAAGCCAGGGACAAGATGGGCATAGGCGACCCAACCAGTACTCCCCGAGGAATCAGAGAGAACGTTCGGGAAAAGTATCAACCAAACCAAAATCGCAAAGCAAGANCCCCCCCCCCCCACAGAGGTAAAACAATAGCGGGATAGAAGAGGGTATTCCTAACCCCTACCGAAGGAGAAACGTTATCATGGGCGACATCCAGCAATACGACTACTCCATATGATCGGCAGTGCGGCTAGAACATTTGGTCCTCAACACGCGAGGGGCATCGACCAGCAGACCGCTTAGGCACAAATCGATCAGATTCACCAGCGATGATCTTATAAGAGTCGAAGATATCCAAATTGATTTCATCCTCATAAAGCTCGTTATCAAGGACTGCAAGGTGACAAGACTTCTCATTGACACGAGGAGTTAGGTGGATATAATCTTCAAAAGCACCCTCTGGAAAATGGAGATTGGCGAGGAAGCTATCAAAAGAACCACGCAGTCTCTTACCGGCTTTGGAGGAGATACAGTCGAAATAGTGGGAACCAAAAAACTCCCAGTCCGAAATGGCGGAAACATAGTAACCACCAAATTCTAGGTCGTCGATGAGCACCCAATCTTAAACGCCATCATAGAAACCCCTTGGCTCTCCAAAAAAAAAAAGCAGCAGTATCCATCTTCCACCAGTGCATCAAGATCCCGAAAACTAGAGGGACCATCGCCCTCAGAAGTAACCCAGAGTGCAGAAAGAATCTGTTTCATCGCAGAACACAAGACGCACAAGAGCGCTGAATTATAGCAGCTACAACCAAGGAGCTCCGAGCGATGGATATTCCCAAAGAACATAAGAATCTCAACTACGAGGCAATCGAACAAGTCAACATCAACCTAAATAATCTGGAGAGATACGTCGAGATTGACCATGAAATCGACAAGGAGATTAGAGCAGACTTGATCGCCTTTTAAAAGAAAATTTCGACTCCTTCGCATGGATACTAGAGTTCATGAAGGGGATCAACCCAGGTATCACCTGCCACGAGTTGAACGTCGACCCAAATTTCAAACCAATTAGAAAAAAGCGGCAAAAACTAGGACCGGAGAAGGCACAAGCGGTGAACGACAAGGTATAAAAGCTACTACAAGTTGGCTTGATAGCCGAAGTTAAGTACTCCGAATGGCTGGTAAACCCGGTGGTCGTAAAGAAAAATAATGGCAAATGGCGAGTATGCCTCGACTTCATCAACCTGAACAAATCTTTCCACAAAGATAGCTATCCTCTCAAACACATCGATCGACTCGTCGAGGCCACCACCGAGAACAAGTTACTCTCTTTTTTGGACGCATTCTCTAGCTAACAACTAGATAATAATGCACCCCGCTGATAGAGAAAAGACCACCTTCATCACAGACAAAAGGATGTATTGCTACATATTCATGCCATTCGAGCTCAAAAACATTGGAGCAACATACCAAAGACTAGTCAACCGAATATTTGCCGACCTTCTGGGCAAGAATATGGAAGTATCCATCGACGACATGCTTGTCAAATCATTATCCAAAATCAACCACATCAAGCATCTACGCTCTTGCTTCACTATCCTTAACAATTACGGAATGAAACTAAACCCCATCAAATGCACATTTGGCATGATGTAAGGAGAATTCATGGGCTATATCGTCATCCAAAGAGGAATAGAAGAAAACCCAAAGCAGATAAAGGCCCTCATCGACCTCCCTTCACCAAAGAACACACGAGAAGTGCAGCGGCTGATCGGGCACGTCGCCGCACTCAACAAGTTCATATCAAATTCAACCAACATATGCCTGCCCTTGTACCATTTATTTTGAGGGAACAAGAGATTTGAATGGGACGAGAGGTGCGAGCAAGCATTCAGAGAATTGAAAGAATACCTGTCGACCCCATCGATACTAGCCAAGCCATAAGACAGAGAAACCCTCTATCTTTACACAGCAGTCACCACCACCACCGTCAGTGGCGTCTTAGTAAGAGAAGATCGCGGAAAACAACAACCAATATTCTACACTAGCAAAACTCTAGACGGCACCAAAATTTGATATCTAACCCTAGAGAAATTAGCTTACGCCGTCGTCATCACCGCTAGGAAATTGCGACCCTATTTCCAATCCCACTCCATCGTGGTCATGATAGCCCAGCGACTTTGCACAATCCTACACAGCCCGAGTCAATCAGGGAGGATGGCCAAATGGGCCATCAAACTCAGCGATTACGACATCAACTTCAGAGGAAGAACAAGCGCCAAATCACAAGTTATCGTCGACTTCATCACTGAACTCTCACCAAAGCTGATCAATGGAGCCAAAGCCCCCCAAATATGGACTCTCCACGTTGATGGATTTTCCTATTCAGGAGGGCCAGGGATCATAATTTGGCTAGAGTCACCCAAAGGCGACATCTTGGAGCAATCATTTCACCTTGGTTTCAATGCGTCCAACAACGAAGCAGAGTACAAAGCCATCATCACTAGGATGAAGTTGGAAAAAAGAATTGGCGATAAGCAAATCTGAGCTTTCTGTGACTCACAACTTGTCGCCAGCCAATTCACCGGAGGCTACGAGGCCAAAAGTGAGCGGATGGACGCGTATCTATGGGTGGTACAAAACCTAGCCCGTGAACTAGATCACTTCGAAATCGTCAAGATTCGAAGGATAGAAAACAAAATAGTGATGACTATGAATTTTTATGGTTTTTACATGTCATTTAGCATCGATTCTAAGGTCTTTAGGCGTGCATACATCACATTTATAGTTGATTTCCGTAAGGTTGTGATTCTTAGGACTTTTTCATTATAATTCGCATATGCACGCATTTTGGAGATTTTTCAGGACTTTCAGGAGTTTTCAAGAAGGTTTTGAGAGAATTCAGAAAAAGGGTGCAAAACCTGAAGAAAGGTGCAAAACCTGAAAAGGGTGCAGACCCTAAAGAAGGATGCAGAACCTGAAAAGGGTGTGCATACCCTGAAGAAGGATGCAGAACCTGGAGAAGGGTGAAGAACCTGAAGTAGGGTGCAGAACCTGAAGGAGGGTGCAGAACCTGAAGAAGGGTGCAGAACCTGAAAAAGGGTGCAGACCCTGAAGAAGGATGCTGAACCTAAAAAAGGGTGCATAACCTGAAGCTGCCTTGATCACCAAGTAACTTCACCTCGATCACGCTTTCCTTTGGCTCAACCTGGATCGATCTCAAGCCTAAGCATGGATCGATCCCACTCAACCTTGGATCAATCCAACACTCACTTCTGGATAGATCCCGCTTCAACGTTGGATCGATCCCACACTCACCTCTGGATCGATCTATCTTCAACGTCTGGATCGATCCTATTCAAGTAACAGTCACTTCTGGATCGATCCCGCTTCAACGTTAGATTGATTCCACACTCACCTCTGGATCGATCCCGCTTCAATGGCTGGATCGATCCTATTCAAGCGACACGCACCTAGATCGATCTCAAGCACGCACCTGGATCAATCTCAAGCACGCACCTGGATCAATCTCAGACACGAACACGGATCGATCCCATTCAAGCGTCCCCAGCTCAGATCAATCCTGCACTTACCAACTTGAGTTAAACATGCTCCGACCCGACCAACTCAAATCCGGATAGCACCTGAACCAAGGCCCAAGATCCAAGACAATGATTAGCTTTTTGTCTTTAGTGTGAATTAGGGTTTTTCTCTTGAACACTATAAAAGCCCTAATTCGCCTCCATTTGCAAGAAGCTTAGTTTTTCTTTCCTTTTTAAGTTTTAGTCTTAGGTTTTATTTTCTTTTGTTGTTCTTCATGTTGTTGGTGTAAAAACCACATATCTTTTGAGTTTTAGTTAATCTTTTGTTTTTCCTTTGATTTCTTTCTTAGCTTTAGGTTTATGTTTAGTTTGTGCATCTCTATTTTCGTTTTAAGCTTTAATCTTCTGTTTTAGTTTACTGTTTCATCGTTTTTCATCATTTATGGGTTTGTGTTCTTGCTGTTCTTCATGTGTTCTTCTTAGATCTACATGTTTACCTTTGAAGTTATGTTTTCTGTTTCATCTACTTCTACTCCCATGAGTAGTGAGTAGTTATCTAAGTTCCGAAGGATGGGGGTAGACTAGGGTTGATGTTCTGGGTTTACCTTAGTAACTATGTTTTTTGTTCTTAGATCCCTTCTGTTTCACCTGTTCGTAAGGCTGATTGTATTTCTAACCGGAAAGGACTGAAAACCCGCATTTAGGCCCTTCAACACTGGAAGGTGAGTCATTGAAGGTGTCCGGACCTAGGTGATATCAGAGATTCGTTTTCCCCTTCTAAGGAATTAGATGTTTGGGAAGCTTATTGACTAGAGTAGTTGTTGTTAATGCCTGCTAGGTAGTCACCGTCTATGACTGCAATTGAGTCTGTGACTGCTTTGCTTGAGATTGGTTGCCAAGGAATTGGAATTGATTGCATATGTTGCTACTGTCTAGGGGTTAGCTCATTGTATGAGGTATGTTAGGTACTTAGGTACCTCAGGATGGATTCCTTACTCAGTTACTCTTTGTCCTCGGGAACTGTTTTACATTGCTTACATCTTTCACCCTATTTGCTTTTACTCTGTTTTTACATTTAAGTGTTTTATGCTTCTTTCTGTCTTTATGCATTTTATGTTCATTGCACTTAGGACCTTTTAGCAACAAACCCTTTTAACACTTAATCTTGACTTTAAAGCATCCATTGCATCCAGATTGTTTAGTACATTCCCATTATGGATTGACAACCCATCTATACTACAACGATGGGTAATTGATACCCAGTAGGACCTAAAAATCTTACTATCAATTTGGCGTCGTTGCCATTTGGGAGTCGTTACTACATTCTGGATTTTGGATCTTTTGAGATCAAGTTCCTTTCTTCTACTTTATTGATTTATGTTTTCTCCTTGTTAGTGCATTTCATGTGTTTTACTTGCACATGGAGAACATTAACAACGTTAACCAGCAGACCATTGGTGCGGGTGAAAACCCAAACATTCACACACAACGCTATGGAATCAACCCTCCTGCTATACAAAACATTAATTTTGAGATCAAGCACAGCTTGATAACTATGGTTCAGGGGAATAGGTTCCATGGCTTACCAATGGAGGATCCACTGGAGCACTTGGACGAATTTGACAAATTCTGCAGTCTCACCAAGATTAATGGTGTGAGTGAGGACGCATTCAAGCTACGTCTTGTTCCCTTCTCTTTGGGTGACAAAGCTCGTCAATGGAAAATTCTTCCTCAAAATTCCATCACCTCCTGGAACGACTGCAAGAAGGCATTTCTTGCAAAATTCTTCTCAAACTCAAGAACGACTAGAATTCGCAATGAAATATCTGGTTTTGCACAAAGGAATGTTGAGACATTTTGTGAAGCTTGGGAGAGGTTCAAAGGGTACACGTTGCAATGCCCACACCATGGATTCAGTAATGCGTCCCTCCTTAGTATTCTCTATAGAGGTGCTCTCCCAAAGATCATGATGTTACTTGATACAGCAAGCAATGGGAGCTTCCTGAACCAAGCTGTTGATGATGGTTGGGAGTTAGTGGAGAACTTAGCACAATCCAAAGGCAATAGCATTGATGACTATGTTAACACTCCATGGGGAAGCAATGCTTCTGATGCCAAAACACAGAGGGAACTAAATGCTCTGAATGAGAAGTTGGATAAGTTACTCCTTGCATAACAACATCAAGTTCACTTCATACGTGAGACAGAGCATGTTAAGCTCCAAGGTGGTATAACTGCTCCACAAGAGGAGATCAGTTACATTCAGAACCAAAGGAACTACTATAACGAGTTTTTTTAACCACAACAACAATGTAGCACATGCTCAAGATCAATTTTAATCCACCTCACCACCAACAACAAGCTAAGCTCTTCATCAACTATGCTCAAAATCGTGGGTTCCTTCAAAATCTACAACCACAAGGTAGTTTTCAACAACAATAGCAAGTTGGTGTTCCTCCAGGTTTCCCCACCAAGCAAACTTCTGCTGCACCTTCAAACGTTGAAGCTGTTGCAGCAGATTCTCCAAGGTCAGGCTAACAACGCTATGGAAATTTCAAAGAAACTTGCTGAATTGAAGACGCATATTGCTTGCTCATACAATGACCTCCATCAGAAGTTTGACACTCTGAACTCAAGGGTTGCTGCTGATATTACTCGGTTTTAATGCATAATAGTGAGCATTTATGTTTGTTATTCTGCATTACTCCGAGTGTTTTTATTGCATATTTGGTAGAATTTCAGTATTTTAGGTGTTCGGGTCTGATAGCTAGGAATNAAGACGCATATTGCTTGCTCATACAATGACCTCCATCAGAAGTTTGACACTCTGAACTCAAGGGTTGCTGCTGATATTACTCGGTTTTAATGCATAATAGTGAGCATTTATGTTTGTTATTCTGCATT
>OVBE01017572.1:0-10380 GCA_900406425.1 Iberis pinnata | reverse complement strand
ACAGTGATCTGTTCTCTGCAGTGTTAGTTTAGGATTAAATTCTTAGCTTATCAGTACGGAGCGGATTAATCGTAAAAATTTTAATATTTGTTATGTGTTTTGTTTTTGACGGATATCTAATTTAGCGATTTGTTTTGTTCCTGAAATACACGGATATCCGGTCTTACAGACATCCTAAAATTTCACAGATATTTGCGGATATCCGGTTTTCTCAATTTCAATTCAACAAATATACAAAAAAAATATTAGTAACTTCTATACAAATATATTTATTTATGTTAAAATTATCCAATAAGTAGTAAATAATTAAAAACAACTAGCTTTAAATAAAATATTAAAAAAGATTAAAAGTTAGACGCACGTATATTGAAAAATGACTATTTTATTTTTGTAAGTAGTGAAGGCTATAGAAGAAAATATTGTTTTTCTACTGTAATATAAATTATATTATCATTTTTACATTAATCCTATTAACTTCTACTCTTATCATTTCTAAGTTTTTCCTCTTTAAGCTTTCTATTTATTAAATATGTGAAAACATAGATATATATATATAGTGTTATATATATATATATAGTATATATAATATACGGAGCGAATCGGATATCCGATCTTTTAAAATTTAGTATTTGCTATTTGCTTTACTTTATACATATAGTTAATTTTAGTATTTGTTTTGCTTTGAATAGCTATATATATCTGAAATTATCGGTTTGTATCGAAGCAAATATCGAATCAGAACGGATATGACGGATAATTTTTCCGGTCCTAGATCCCAACACTTATTATAACAATACGTCTCATATCTTTATTATTATGTAGTCAGAACATTAATATGCATGTCCCTAACGTGTTGTTCTTTCAACACCCCATGAATATAATGATGTACGTGTTGTGTTGTGTTGTTTATTAAACAGCTAACACCTATATCTTAAGTCAACTATCATAATAGTTATATCTACTTTTTAGTTAAAGATTTTAGTGTCACCAAATATACGATATGTAAAGAAATTACACTTTCATAGTTCCGTGAAAAAAAGTGAATTAAATGTTATGACTATAAGTGAAACTAATTAAAAAAAATTTTGATTTAGAAACTAAATGAAATAATATTTCAAACATAAATTCACTGAAAAATAATTATATAAAAAATGTTGAGGTTATACACAAAAGTTATTAATAAAAAGTAAAATTTTATAAGCCAAAGTATAGAAAAAAATATGTGTAGTATAAGAAGAACGGAGTCGAGAATTTAATCTCTTTCCTTAATCCAATAAATCGTCCGTAGTGAGACGATTATATACGACTTTGGATCCCAGGATAAAACCGTTACAAATCTGATTACCACACCGAAAATCAGATTTAAACGAACGTAATTAATGCGTAAAATCTCGAGACACTTACAGTGTAAGGGATCGATGGATGTAGTATTCAACGTTTGAAGACCGAATTGAAGAGACTTAAAGTTTTTTTTTGTTTGTCAAAGTTTTTGTTTTTCTCTGATGTTTTTACGTCAGAACAGTTATGCAGCGATGGAGAAGAAGATGATTTAAATAACCAAAAATTGAACAATCACAACTGTTCAATTAAATTGAACTGGTTCGGTTCTGGTTATTTAAATAAATTTGTTGACTTTTCTAATCTCAACCATCATACTTTGACCTCACATTTCTCATTCAATACGACTTTAATTTTAACACATGAATAGTCCATTTTATAGCCCAAACTACAAACATTCCAATGGGCTCATAATCCGTTAATTCCAGGCAACGATCTTGCCGGAATAACTCGCCGGAAAAGTGATGTTTAATCACTTGTTAAAATTAAAGTTCCAACAATTGCAGGGCCGATCTTGAGGCCAAGTAGTGCAAGCACGAGTTTGCGGTCCATTTTATATTTTCAAAATTTTACTTTAAGAATCTGTCCATTTTCAAATTATTATTTTAAGAACCCGTCCATGTTTTTTATTTTTTTCTTGTGACCTTTATAATCTCAGGACCGGCTCTGAGTGATTGACTAATACCACTTGTTTAAATTTAGATTCGTATAATTCCATAAACTCTAACCAAATCAGTTTATAATTTGAGCAAAATAATTTATAGTGGGAATCTAGTAAGTTTTATGAAATTTTTGATTAGAATTGCAACGAATGCCAGTCCTAAAATATTTGATGCTTAAAGTTAAAGACGAAAATGATGTCTTTTAAATATATATATATATATATATATATATATATATATGTTTGACAAAAAAATATATATATACATTTAGTAAGTGGGATCAGTCCTAATGAATCCTTATAGAAGCATGATTAACCAATTGTGCTACATATGATGACTAATTTTTGATATTCCTAAAATTTATATAAAATATGCGCTCGAAACCCTTACTTCTTCAGCTTCCTGTCAGGACTGGTCCTGATTGCAACCACAACCATATATTTATAAAAAGTAAATTTTGATTCAGCCTCTCATCAAACTAAAAGTTTCCAAAATATACTCACATTTTAATTTTTTTTTATAACATTTATAATCATAATTTTCTTTAATTATTTACATAATAAAATTAATTAATCAATAATTCTAACACATTTAATTATACATGTAACTCCACTAATAAATCTAACAGAGACAAGACTAATTTTAGATTAAATCATAGATCAAAATTAGATTTTAATACCATACTAAAATTAGGAGCTTCTAATCTACAAAACAAAAACAAAACAAAACATCTTTGCCAGCTTTAAATGTCTTTTAATAGATTCACACGTACACTTGAATTATTATATAAAAAACATTGAACATTGTACAATATACATGTCCATTTCTCTAGAGTTTTTAAGTATACAAAAAACCAAATATGAGTCTTAGTTTGGATGTGAACCTCAAGGTTTTGAAGGATATAACATCAAATGTAAAGCAAATACAAGACAATGTATTAAAAGAGATACTCACACTTAACGCAAACACTGAATATCTTCAAAGTTTCATCAATGGAAAATTCGAAAAAGATATCTTCAAGAAGAATGTACCAATAGTAACATATGATGATGTTAAACCTTACATTGATCGTATCGCGAATGGAGAATCTTCTGATATCTTATCAGCTAAACCCATTTTTGGATTTCTCCTAAGGTATGTATATATGTGTTAAAGTTTTAGTTTTTAGACATTTCTTTCATTTTTTAGTAAATAATTGTTTTTATATCATTGTTTTGGATTTTGATAGTTCAGGAACAACAGGAGAGAAAGGGAAGATATTTCCTTATCATAATAAATACTTTGAAGATGTGATTTTCAGTCTAAAGCTTTTCTCCTTCCTTATGTCCAAGTAATTATTATACATATATTCTATTTTTAAAATACATATATCATTTGTTTTAGAATCTTTCTTTTTGTTGGTGAACAAACTCAAATCTTTGAAGAACCAAACATACTAAAATCGTAAAATTATGTTTCCATCAATATAAAAAAATATATGACTTTTCCTAAAAACTCAAAAATCAATAAATTGTTTAGTATTTTTATTATCAAAACCGTTAAATTAGTTTTATTTTTATTTTTATTTTTGCAAAAATGCAAACCAATTATGTTTACTTCTCCAAAACCCATCATCAAATTATACTTTATCTCTCAAGTCTTAAAAGTTTTATCGGAAAAAAGGTATCACCATTAAAACCTTAAATTATTTATTTTTCCTAACAACATAATCAAGTTTTTCTTTCAAAATCGCAAAGTTACGTTATTTTGCCAAAGACCTGCAAAATAACGTATTTTCACCCAAAATCACAAAACATATGTTTTCGTCTTGAACTTTCGAAATCATGTTTTCTACCAAAACTATATTTTTTCTCGCAATAAATATTGTAAAATTATATTTTTAGTCAATCAACTAATTATATATTTTTTCTGTTCCATAATATAAAATGTTATAGAGATTTTTTTGTTTTAAAATATAAGATGCTTTCATATTCAGGCAAAATTTAAAACTATTAAATACTCAATAACCAATAATAACATAGTAGTTTTTATTGATTTTTTAAATTATTTTTTATGTACACATATTTTAAATAAAATACAAAAATTTTAATCTACGCGTTTTTACCTAAAAATCTTATATAATAAAACATATGGGATATTATTTAAATTATAGCTCATAAAAATGTCTTTTTGGACATGCCCATTTAGATATGGACATACCCATTTAAAAATAAAATTCTAAGTTATCTCCTAATTGGTTTATATAGGCATATTGATAGTGACAAGCAAGGAAAGAATTTGACATTTCATTTCACAAAACCAAAATCTACAACTCCCTCTGGTCTAAAATTTGCATCTGCAACTACAACTCTTTTAACTAGTCATTATTTCAAAAACCAACCACAAGAAGCTACTATCTCCTTAACAAGTCCATATGAAGTTATATTTTGTCCAGACAACAAACAAAGTATGTTCTGTCATATTTTATGTGGTCTTATCCAAAGAGATGAAGTTGTAACTATATCAGCTACTTTTGCTTCTGTATTGATTCGAGCAATCACTTTTTTTGAAAAGAATTGGCAAGAAATGGTTAGTAATATCAGGACAGGTCAACTTAGTAACTGGATTGAAGACAAAAGTTGTAGAAGTTCTGTCTCTTTAATCCTTGGAGGACCTAATCTTGAATTAGCTGATTTGATTGAACAAGAATGTAGCAAGAACTCATGGGAAGGTATTATTAGAAGAATTTGGCCTAAAGCAAAATACATTTCAAGTATTGTGACTGGTCAAATGGCTTATTACATTCCTATGATAGACTTCTACTCAAATAAACTACCTGTGAGCTCTTATGCTTATGTTTCTTCTGAAACTGTGTTTGGTATTAATGTGAATCCTTTCTGCAAACCACAAGATGTGTTATACACATTTTTGCCTAATGTGTCATATTTTGAGTTCTTAGTTGTGAATGATGAGGATGAAATTGTTGAAATTGTTGATCTTGAAGATGTGAAGTTAGGTTGCTACTATGAGCCACTTGTCACAAATTACACTGGTGAGTTATATATACCCATAAAAATGAGATATATATATATATATTATGAATGACTCAAAACTTTATTATTATTTTAACATGAGACATCTTTAAGAAAAGAAAATACACTACAAGAAAACTTCAGCAAAAGTGACCGGAAGGTCTGACGGATTCGTGACGGATTTGTCTGTCAAGTTTTTGTTGTTTTCTTGTAGTGATAAGTTTGTATTCTAAAGATACCAATAAAATATTTTCCTTTCTAAAATATCACAGACATAAAAGTTAAATTTTAACGGTTAATATTACATAAAAAATTGTTTAAGTTTACAAATTAAAGTTTAGAGTTGATTTTGAATGCATTAGGGTTTAGCGTTAGAGTTTATGGTATATATTTAAATTTTTAAAACTATTTTAAGTTTGTAATAAGTTTTGGAAGAAAAAAATATATTTTGTGATATTTTCAGAACAAAATGCATTGTATTTTTGGAACCAAAAACTAAAAAAATGATATTTTTGAGAAAATTCACATTAGTTATGCATTATGTTTGATTTGAATCATGTGATAGCATAGACAACACTAGCATATACCACTAAGTTTAACGGTTCAAATCTTTAAACTAATGTTTAAATTTTTGTTTGTTCTAAGGTTTATACAGATATAAAATGGGAGATATTCTTCAAGTGGCTGGATTCTATAACAAAGCTCCTCAGTTTAAATTTGTACAAAGGAAAAGTGTGGTTCTAAGTGTTCATTTGGAGAAAACAACAGAAGAACATATTCTAAATGCAATGACTCAAGCAAGAACCATTCTTGAATCTTCTAATTTGATGTTATTTGAGTTCACATGCATTGTTGATCTTGATCACTATGTCTTTTACTTGGAACTCAAATCCATGAACAACAACAAAGAGCCTGATCTTGATGGTGAGCTACTAGTTGAATGTTGCAATGTAGTAGAGAAATCACTCGATGTTTCTTATTGGAAATATCGATCTAAAGATGGACAAATTGGAGCATTAGAGATAAGGGTTGTGCAACAAGGAACATTTGATTCAATCATGGATATTTACATCTCTAGAGGTGCTACTATAACTCAATACAAGACACCTATATGCATGAAATCTATTGTGGCCTTGGAAGTTCTTGAAAATAGTGTTCTTGTTCGTGGTTTTAGTAGCCTTTCCTCTGCTATTTGAGTGCTTATCAACTTCCACAAGTTAAAAGTATTGAGACAAGAGACTATATATATAGTTGTGTGTGAAATATATGGAATCCACTAATAAGTCTTTTATTTGATTCTGTTGCTAATTAACAAGAGACTATATTTTTTGTTGTTGTAACATATTGTATTAAATTAAAGAAGATACAAATCCATAAATGGTATTATATCCCATCAAATGGAAGATACAAGCCTATATTAGGCAACTCATATTGGGCAACTGCTCTCATTAAAAGAGGACATACGTACTCCATATCGGAGATTAAATAAAGCCTCAAAAAGAGACCACGGAAATTAGAAAGACATATCTTTGTAGACCGACAATTTACTCTCTTGATATCCGAAAGAGTCGGTTTACAACAATTGCAGGATTTTAGTCCTGGAGACAAATCCACATAGATTTGCATCCCTCTAACTAATAACAATAGGTTGACACTTATTAAGAACTTAAACCTAGGATACTTAAAAGATTTACATCAAAATAAACAAAGAGTTTGGCCAACCATATAGCTAGCCCAAACCTAGGCCCAAAATCCAAAACAGAAAGCTGACAGTCGCCCATGCTACAGCCCAACACCAGGAAAGTTGCCCTATCTTGCCGTGAAGTCTATTCAGCGCCACAAACCACCGAACCATCCTCCATGTATTTTACCATTCCGATCAGCCACCACGCGAAACCATCTATAACAAGGATAAGACTACATCTTCGAGAGAGCACCATCCAAAGAAACGACAGCTGCCAAAATCTCCCCCAAAACCAACTCGATCCAAACGACCAAAACCACAGTCGAAACAGCCACCACCACCGTAATAGCCACCACCAGAGTAAACCAAAGCTTGCATGTCGAGCCAATTGCCACCACCAAAAACCTCCTGAGATGTGAAGGAATCGCCACAAGAAGGTCTTGTAAAAAAGCAAAGAAAAGGAAACGCCATGTGGAACCAGACTGGATGTGACAGCGAAGACACCGGAGCATGCATGACGAGGTCGACTCTGTTGTGATGGTGACGGTGAAAAATGACGGCAGAGCAAAAATCGAGAAGAAAAAATGGGAGAATGACGAGAAATAAAGAAACAAAGAGGCCACTGAGCGCTGGTACGAAGATCGAACGCCAGCGGCGGAGCACATGCAGAGAGGAGATCAACCGGAAAAGAGAGAGAAGCGTATAGAGAAAGAAGCTAGAAGAATATAAAAGAAACTATATATACGTTTGGTTCTTATACAAAATTTTCAAGATTCAAAAATCAAAGTTCCCTCCCTCACTCACTCAACCATAAAACTCAAAACTAATTTCATTTTTATCCAAGAAAAATCTAGAAGACAAAATTACTTTATTTTGCAACATAAGTGAAAGCAAAAGAACAAGAGAAGAACAGAGTTCAAGGCAATGAGAAGTTTTCTGGAATTGTGGCATAGAACTCGCAAGGCCAGTCAAGCAAATTTCAAGTTCAAAAGATATTCAGCACAAGTTGTTTAAGTATGGAAGCTTCGAACTATTTAAGCATTTCTGTCCCCCTTCTCTCTCTACTCTTCTTCTCTCTCTTTTCTCTTTTTCTCTGATATTTTCATATTTGAGATTCTTGAGACTGTTGAGGGGTAGTACGGAGCTCCACTGCCGGCCGGCCGAGCTACAACCTCCTGCACTGCGATCCCTGGGCTCGCCGCCAAAATTCAGAGCCGGCAAGCTCACCCTATTCATCTGTCGCTCTCTTTCTCTTTGGATCTTCCTTCTCCCTCTCATCTGAAATCACAAAGACAATGGTTCACGGATTTAGCCGCTCATCAACGGTGGTTTCAGGCCACAACCAACGCCATGAGGTTTTCATGGAAGTCGATGCGGTGGGGAGTGCGAGGATCTCAAGGTGCGGCTTGGGCGAATTCATCAGAGGAAAGAAAGACGGTTGCTTCCTCACAGTGGCGCGGGAACCACAACCGTGGAAAGGCACCGCTAAACCAAGCCCGACGAAGTCTCTGTTCGTTCTTGGTCGCGTCGGAAGCCTACCTTCACCGTCTCTTCTCCTGTCGTGACAACATTCAGATCAATTTCTTCCTCCTGTCCAGAAACTACCGTCAGCGTGGGTGATAGTGGTAGCATCGCCCTGGGCTCCGTTGTCGGGTCATCGAAGTGACAGCCAGCGATTTCTGCAGCTCGTCGGCCGCGGAGTGTGGCTAGGGTCCTCCTAGCTGCCACCAGAGTTTTCGACTTTTAAATGATTCATTATGGTTTTTTAAAATGTTTTATGAAAATTATTGTACAAGATTCAATTAATATAAGTTCATGCTGCTAAAAACATAAATAATAATCACATGACATAATATATAAATAATGTAATTTACTTAGAAAAATGCACCTTAAAGATAATTAAAATAATACATTATAATTTATATTAAAATAATATAAATTAGTAGGAAATTTGGCATTTGTCAAATGGTTAAAAATTCATTTACGCATTTTTATCAAAGTTCAAAATCTATAATATTATACTTTTTAATCAAGTATTTTGTGAAGTTCTAATCATATATACGTTATTACAAAAATCAATACAATATATAAGATTTTATTAAATATTATTTAATTGATATAACTATAAAAATGTATTTAAAAATTCCACACGTAGCGCTGATCTGAAATCTAGTTATAAAACAAGACTAACAGCTTTATAAAAGAAAAAATATAGAAACAACACTAAAAGGTTTATGAAAGAAGAAAATTTGGAAACACCACTTGAGTTTGATAGAACTCTATGAGTACAACCTTCCCCAAGTTCAATGCATGCGTTGCACTTACTATATTTACGCCACTTCATCTTCTTAGTCATATCACCTATGCATATCTCCGCATATGTCTTGTAATCTTTTGTCTTTCTAAACTCTTCACATGTCATATTGTAATGTCAACCTACTCAGCAACCAAGATATGAGAAAAATCCACACGTAATACACTTTCGAGCTCCCGAGATATTAGTGTTGCCAAAGATCGTTTGCGAAAACTTGAGCAACTTGTGCGAGTGCATCAACAATGAGCATGTGGGACTTGAACAGTAGACTCTTTGCTCTGATGGAATCAAATTCTCACTTTTTCTTTGTGTCATTAGAGAAAGCTCCAAAGGATCTAAAACTCCTCTACAATCTTTTAATTCAATTTTCTACACACTCTGTGAAGGGACAATTGGCTGATGCAACATTTTTTTCTTCCAAAGTTGTAACGATGCATTTCCTAGAACAACCGAAACATAGCTGATGTCCGATGAAAACACAAAAGAACTTTGAACATCATTGTGGTTGGGAAATTTTTACAAAAAATCATCCACGTTTCCATTTCTACATCTCCCTTCTTCCATTTGATTTGAGAGTCATAGCATCTCTTGCAAGTTTGTAGACATAGCTGATGTTATTGCAAACAGTCTAGTGGACAATAAACTGTTTTGAAGAGAAGTGATTTCTCCAACTAGTGATAGCACACGTGGACAGCCTCATGGTTGTACAAATAAATGTGTTTCGTGAAAAAAGTATGATTATCTTTTGTACAATTTTTTGCACATTTAAATGTGTTTGATAAAGAACAAATGAAACATAAAAACCTGTTAAGAGTAAAAACCATGTCTACAAACACATATTCGGTTAGATAAAATATGATAGAACATTGCTAAAACATACAATACAAAATTGGATTCATAAATAGTATAACACTTACAACATTCAGCTTTTGCATCACTTTAAAAACACCATATTGTCTTCTTTAATTGCCATCAGCCATCATTTTCTCCTCAGTGTGCTGAAATTGTAGAAAACATAATTATTTTTTTTTTACCAAATACATTTAATTATCGATTACATATATATACTATATGAATCCATAAATAAGTACAGAGTTGAAATACAAATAAAAGACATTATTTGATAACAAATATTTTTTATTCAATCACATTTAGTAAATATTCCAGTGTCAATTGATTTATTGGCTAATATTATATATTTGTTTTTTTTTTTATATCATATACATGAGTTTAAAGTTGATGATTTAGTCATTGATGAAAGTGAACTTATATGTTTTATGAAGATGATCATGTGGATGTTTGCATAAATTTAAAAAATATTTTTTGGAGTTAAACTTGGATTAGCTTTTTTCCAATTTGCATTTTTGCTCT